>JASDQU011101748.1:0-29699 GCA_032191745.1 Picea mariana
GGAAAAGGGAGGAGAGAGAGAGAGAGAGAAAGAGAGGGGGATATAGTGAGAGATATTGAATGAGAGAGAGACCTAGGCTAAAATGGGGCTAATCATAATAGTCCTACAATTAGAGGGATTGTTTTTATCCCCACTTTTAAAAATATGTACAATGAGGCTTTGAGTCCAAGGTTTAGGGAATCTCTGTTTGACTTCTAAATTAAAGAGATTTTTCATGTGAGGGATGAGTATATAACTACAATTTTTAAAATTCCTACTTTGTAGCCTTCAATGTCCTTATTTTTCCATTTTACTAGTTGCTTAACCCCAAACTCTATGTCTTCTATGGAAAAAATTCCTTCCTATGTAGAATGGGTTTGAATGTAGTCCAAAACATCATGGGTTTCGTAAAGATTTTTAAGGTAGGAATTTTAGTCCCTCAAACGAATCATATTGTTTTCTTTAGTTTTACAAGTTTGAATTTTCCTCCAAAAGTTTCTAGGATCTATGTTAGATTGGTGCAAAAGATTCTCTTGCTTCCTATTTACACAATACCTTTTTTTTGTTTTAATTAGGGATTTGTTTAATTTTGTACCTATTTATCTTGTTGGATTTTGTGGACTCATTGGAAGCATCCCTAATGGATTTTCTATAAATATTTCATTCTTTATCATACCAAGGGTCGGTAGTTCTATTTTTGTTTTTACACATCACCTCAATAGATAACTTATTAATGGAAATAAGAGGGTTGTCATGAAATTATGATAGAGTGTCGTCAATATTTTCGTTATTAGATAGGAAATTTAATTCATTATTTAAATCCTTTATAAATTATAAGCTTTATCTTTGGAAAATATTAAGTTCTTTTAGTTATCATAATTATCTTCAATGGGGATTTTGTGCATGACAAATTTTAGAGTAAGGTCTATGATTAGAGTCGGGCTCATGGTCATTTAGAATTTCAAGATTTACTATTTGGTTGTATACATGTACATTGGATATCACATAATCTACACTACCACAAAGCCCATGAATACAAGTTATTTAGTTGGATCTTATCCACTTCATTAGACCATTGCAAATTATTAGATCATGAGAACTACANGAGAGAGAGAGAGAGAGAGAGAGAGAGAGAGAAAGAGGTATATAGTGAGAGATATTGAATGAGAGAGAGACCTAGGCTAAAATGGGGCTAATCATAATAGTCCTACAATTAGAGGGATTGTTTTTATCCCCACTTTTAAAAATATGTACAATGAGGCTTTGAGTCCAAGGTTTAAGGAATCTCTGTTTGACTTCTAAATTAAAGATATTTTTCATGTGAGGGATGAGGATATAACTACAATTTTTAAAATTCCTACTTTGTAGCCTTCAATGTCCTTATTTTTTCATTTTACTAGTTGCTTAACCCCAAACTCTATGTCTTCTATAGAAAAAAATCCTTCCTATGTAGAATGGGTTTGAATGTAGTCCACAACATCATGGGTTTCGTAAAGATTTTTAAGGTAGGAATTCCAGTCCCTCAAATGAATCATATTGTTTTCTTTAGTTTTACGAGTTTGAATTTTCCTCCAAAACTTTCTAGGATCTATGTTAGATTGGTGCAAAAGATTCTCTTGCTTCCTATTTACACAATACCTTTTTTTTCTTTTAATTAGGGATTTGTTTAATTTTGTACCTATTTATCTTGTTGGATTTTGAGGACTCATTGGAAGCATCCCTAATGGATTTTCTATAAATATTTCATTCTTTATCATACCAAGGGTTGGTAGTTCTATTTTTGTTTTTACACATCACCTCGATAGAGAACTTATTAATGGAAATAAGAGGGTTGTCATGAAATTATGATAGAGTGTCGTCAATATTTTCATTATTAGATAGGAAATTTAATTCATTATTTAAATCCTTTATAAATCATAAGCTTTATCTTTGGAAAATATTAAGTTCTTTTAGTTATCATAATTATCTTCAATGGGGATTTTGTGCATGACAAATTTTAGAGTAAGGTCTATGATTAGAGTCGGGCTCATGGTCATTTAGAATTTCAAGATTTCCTATTTGGTTGTATACATGTACATTGGATATCACATAATCTACACTACCACAAAGCCCATGAATACAAGTTATTTAGTTGGATCTTATCCACTTCATTAGACCATTGCAAATTATTAGATCATGAGAACTACAGATCTTGATGATCTCATTACCAAAAAAATTCTCAATCAAGTCTTCAAAGTTTATTTTGTATATGCTATCTTAAACAAGGTATTCATCTAGCCATAGAGGATTAGGGTTGGAGTCATTGCCTAAAATAATAGCTTGATTAGTTGTTGTTATAGCATTAAAGTATCCTAGAAAGAGGATATTTCCTTCCTTTCTCAAACTAAAAATATCATGTTCTAAGCCATTGTAAGGACAATTTTGATATAGATTGATTTTCCTAGAAAATGTAGAATTAATAGGTGCAGAATAACATATTGCTATATAAATCTTCTTAGCATTAATATCTAAAATGCCCATCCATATGTACTGATTGAAAGTGTCTTTCTTATGAAGCCTAATTTCAGGACAAATGTTCATTTTTATGTAACAAGCTATGCCTTCAATCCCTCTATGGTAGGATCTCTTGTTCCATATGGACCACAGTACAAATCCTTCTATGTTAGGGACCTTAGATTCTTCATGCTCCCTAGTTTCAATAAACAATATAATATCAATTTTACTTGAGGTCTAACTTAATATAGGCCCTTTGCTCCATGGAAAGCAATGACAATTCCAATAGAGGATTCAAAGTAACCCAAATTCCTATTTATATTAGCTTTTTGGTCTCTATCTCCAACAATAACTTTTTTATTCTTAATTATTTTCCATTTTCCTTCCTTCTTGGCTCCTTTTACATTTTGAACTTCCTTCATTAATTCAATTTGATCTTATGGAATGAGGTCTTCATTTATGAATATTCTAGACCCTTTTAAGCTCACAATTGCATGAGTATGACATATTTATGATCATTAGAGATTACTTTAATACAATTTAACATGAATTAGCTTAGTTTAATGTTGTGGTGTGTTTCTTAAGCTCACATAATGAGATTCTCATAGCTCTAAGGTAGTCAAATGATATTAGGGTTCTTACATCTCCAAGACAAACGAATTCTAAAGATGAAGTGTGTGATTGGATGGTAGGGTTCTTGCAACTTTAAGAAATTTGAAATTAGGGTTCCTATAGCTCTAATGAGAGGGAAATACAAACTCCTTGGTTGGAAATGGACCTCCCTTTCTCACCAAGCATAGAGCACCCTTCTCTACTCCACAATGAAGAATTTGTAAAACCGTGCACAAACATATATTAAATATTTACCACATACATGAGTATTAGGGTTCCCACAGACATACATATTTACCATAAATAAAATTATTCATCGCGAGAGTATTCATTGTAGGAGTATCCATCACAGAAGTATCTATAAGATATAAACATTCACCTCAAGAGTATTCAACCCAATATTTTGTTATAATAATAATAATATATTTCGTAAGTTAAAAAAACACTAAATGGATACCCTAAATATTTTTATTTGTTTGTATGACAAAAAAATCTTACTAATGTCAAACAATAATAACATAGAACAAGGGAAATATCTCCAAAGCAACTAGTCCTTATCTAATTCAATGAAATTATAGTTTGTTCTTTGCTTTTAATTCACCAAAATGGATGCAAAATATCACATTCACTTCTGTTTGTATGGCATATAATTTTTATTATCATTTCACATTTTAAGATCTCATCCTATGTATATATTTGGATAATTAAATTTATTTTCAATTTTCAATTTGAAATGTAAGAGATCAAACAATTAATCAATTATTTACATTTACTAAAATTATAATTAAAGTAAGTTTTGTATTTAAATACTTATTATTATATTAATCAAAATAGTATAATTAAATTTTATTTTTTTATTGAAATCACAATTAATATATTAAAATTAAATTTTAATAACATAGTGATTATATTTATGCATTGAATTTATCCAATAAATTGGTATAAAATTTTTGAATTTAGATTAGTTGTATACACTAGGGAAGATTGGAATAGATGTATCTTAAAATTTTCTTCACACTTTAATGTGATGGAGCATCTTGAAAATCAGAAGGAAATGGAGAGGTTCTCGAAAAAATATGGGTGAACCCAATATTCCTCATCCTTCAAACTTCCTGTAGTTTAGGTTGTTTGTTGTAAATCGTTCCAACTATTGCTTCATAGATATCCAATTCTTTGTGATATTATTTAAAACTAGACATCCGAGTCTTTGTGAAAATTTTGAACTGCAAACTGGAAAAAATGTAAAGTATAATAACGAATTCAATGTGTAGTTACTATTATAATCCATGGTTGGAAATGGGGTTTGGTTGTTTCATATAAGAATGAAACCTTGATCATTAAAGATTTACAGTGTATTTGAATCACAACCAAAGTTAAGACCAAATTGCTTGTATGCAACTGTAATGTTCCCAAGCAGATTTGCTTGGAACTTAGGGATTTATTTATGATCTGTTTGTATGATTGTTTGAATATTTTTTCAGTTTTTCTTCTCAAAGTTTCACTAGAGGTGTTTGGTTGAGTTTTATAGCATATGATGGATGAATATAACACAACGACAAATGGAAATAACAAGATACAAGAAAGATAATAGAAGAGAATGCCCAAATAACTTCAAATTTGACCTTTATTTAGTTAATAAGTTGACCTCCATACATGAGATATACATATATGGAATAATATAGTAGAGATATAGAAGTTTGGGCTGAATATGCCACCAAGATACAAATATATGAATATGTGAGTCCTCCTAATCCTTCAATAGCAACATGCAAGTCAATACAAGATCAATTTATTTCTCTTGAAGCCTTGGCACCTTTAGATATGGCTGAGATGCGTCCCAACTGGCTATAGTAAACTAGGAAATTCGACTTCCTTCAATAATTCCCCCAAACAATTGTAAAATACTGCCAAAATGTAGATCTGTAGATGTAGAGTGCATATGAATAGATCCCTCAGCCAAAATCATAGGTCTAACCCACCAACTCACGGAATACCCAAGGGACAGTGCGCCCCTCTTCAAAAATTCTCCCAAGAGCCACAATAAATAAATATGTAGAGGAAACCCTCCAACATTAGATGAGAAAATGCACTCTAAGCCTGGAAAATCCTTCAGGAATGAGTTTTGCTTCAGATCTCCCTTCCACTGACCAAATCAAATTAGTCTTTGTCTAACAGTGCTCCCTACCTACAGAAAACCTCCAGATCTGCACCCAGTCTATGGTTGAATAGAATGGTGAGGGTGGAATCTTTCACCACCTTGACCAAGCTTGGATCATGAACGAAAGAATATTTCACCTCCTTGCTGATCTCTAGGGTTTGTTTACTCAAAACCATCAAAACTTAAGTTTCTTAGATCAAGACGCAATAAGAGAAAATGACATGAATGAGGAGTGATGCACCCTCCTCTCTCTTTTATACCTCCATATTCTAATTTTCACTTGAGTTACTTTATTGATGCCTAAGGTTCTTACTTTAATTTATTCTCTAAGTCAAATAACCCTTTTCCTTCTTTTACCAAAGTCACTTTAATAATATAACATTTAGCTCCTTAGTGACCCTTTTGCACCTCCTAGCCCTCTTTTACCCATGAGACTATAGTCTATAAGGGTGACTAGAATACTAAGTCTCCTAATGTTCTTGTCAAGAAGAGGGGAAAATTACAGTCTCCCCTACTGGAAATTGCTTCCCCACAAGAAATCCTGAATCTATCTGTTGTAGAACCTATTCACACTCCCAAGAGGCATCTTTTTCCATTTGACTAAGTATTCCTTGATGTCCCTATTCCTTAACTGTTTCACCCTCACCTCCAAAATATCCTATAGAATCAAAATCAAGTTCCCTTCTTCATCAACTGGAGGTAGTTCTTCATTATCTTCAACATGCTTCCCCAATGCCCTCTTTAGGCATGATACATGGAAGACATTATGGATTTTTCTTCCTTGTGGTAGCTCTAATTCATATGCGACTTCCCCAACCTTCCTTTTCATCCTATAAGGCCCATAGAAGTGAGGTTTGAGCTTCTCAGTGCCATTTTTCTTAATGGATGTATGTATGTATGGTTGTAGCCTCAAATATACCAAGTCACCCACCTCAAAAGTGCGCTCCACTCTGTGCATGTCTGCATATAAGTTCTGTTGGTTTTGAACCCTTTGAAAATGGTCTTTGCGTTCTTTGAGAATGTATTGAATTTCATGTATCCACTCCTTAGCCATAGGGTCTCTACTATTCCAAACACAATCTCAACAAAAGTGAGGGGATCATAACTGCATAAGGATTTGAAAGGAGACATACCAATAGTCATGTGGTGAGTGGTGTTGTAGCAATATTCACCTAGGTATAACCACTTGAACCATGCTTTCTGTTTCCCTGTCACATAGTTTCAGAGGTAACCTTCCACCCACTTGTTTACTATCTTCGTCTTCCCATATGTTTGTGGATGGTAGCTAGTGTTGGGGGTTAAATCTATACCCACTAGCTGAAACAAATCTTGCCAAAAGATGCTCATAAATCTACTATCCTTGTCACTCACAATTGTTTTGGGCAATCCATGCAACCTGAAAACTTCCCTGAAAAATAGATCTGCTACCTGAGATGCGCTAAAGTCCATGGAGATGGAGAAAAAGTGAGCAAACTTGGTCAAATGATCTACTACCACAAATATGCAATCCTTCGTCTATGCCTTGGGTAGTCCTATAATGAAATCCATAGATACACTCTCCCACTTATGCTCTAGAATGGGGAGAGGCCGCAATAGACCTGCTAGGTGAGTGTGCTCATCTTTGTTATCTTGGCAAGTAGTACATTCCTTGATGTGGCGCATGCCATCTCCCTTGAGACCTTTCTAAGCAAACCTTTCTCTTATATGTCTGTATGATTTAAGGAATCCTTGATTCCATGCTAATGATGAGTTATGAAATGCTTGAAGCACCCTTTTCTTGAACAAAGAATCATGAACCAGATAGATCATTTCCTTATAATATATAATATCCTCTATAATCCTATACTTGTCATCCTGTAACTTCCCATCCATCAAGTCACATGCAAATTTATTTTTGGAGAACTCCACCAATAAATGAGACTTCCAATCAACTGATATTTCTAACATGGAGTAGGCTGAGGGTCTTCTAGACAAGGCATCCGCTACAACATTATTTTTTCCTTTGACATATTATATGTCAAAGTTATATGCCTGAATCTTACTCACCCACTTTTGTTGTCTTTCATTAAGGTCCTTCTGCCCATAGTGGCATCTAAAGGTTGTCTTATGTATGTCTTGTTCCCTCAACCTGATTTGATGGTATCCAGAGCGCAAGTCAATTTTGGTGAAGTATACCACGCTATGTAGCTCATCCAACAACTCATCTATCCTAGGAATGGGATACCTGTTTTTTATGGTTTTCTTATTCAAGGCTTTGTAATAAATGCACATGCACATAGTTCCATCTTTCTTCTTTACCAACACAACTAATGATGAAAATGGACTTGAACTCGGTCTAATATGCCCCATGGATAATAATTATTTAATAGCATTCTCAATCTCTTCCTTAAGCTTCTTGGGGTGCCTGTATGGTGTAGTGATGATCATTTTGGCCCCTTATTCCAATTCTATCATGTGTTGAAATCCTTTATCTGGTGGTTCACCTAGAGGGATCAGATCAAAGACATTTTTATTCCTATGAAGGATTATTTGTATGTTTGGAGGATACTGCTTGTGCTCTCTAATACTCACTCCCATAACAAAGCACTCAGTTGCATAGGCCACCTCCTCTTGCAAAAATATTGCATGTATTCGTTTGGTTGTCACAACTCTAGGTGCGTCTCCTGTCATCCCTTTAAGTGTGACCCTTTTTCCATTTTCCATGTTGAAAGACATATCCATGTTTTTGTAGTTAGTGGTGATTGGTACCAATGTGCTAAGCCACTGAACACCCAGTATGATGTTTGTATATGGTATATGCACTACATAGAAATCATGTGTCAAAGTGTACCTGTAACACCCCAAGGCCGAGCCCCTGCTGAATTGTAATTATGCTTGTAGGCTGGTGAGCCGAGTGGTTATAAGCTGAGAGACTTGTGTGCTTATTAGGCTGGTGAGCTAGATGCTGAGGCCAATGAGCCTGATTTTGTATATGTAAATACACACATATCATTAATAAAATTACATTGTTGCGTGTAGACCCTCCATGAAGAAAGAGTTATGGGGGACTAAAACTCCACTAGGTGGGAAGGGGCTAAGTGTCTAGGAATAGGGGCTAAGATAGAGGGCTTACCTCTAAAGGAATAATATTATATTATTATTTCCTAGAAGCTAAGGTTTGATATAACCATGCTGTCCTAAGTTCCTGGGGGGGAAGGGGGAACGAGTGTTAAGTGGAACTCATGTGGCTTCATGGATACATGTGTCAACCTGAGAACATGCAGTTTTAGGTGGGAAAGTAAGGTCGTTCGGGGGTTCTCTCACCATGCTCACGAGTCTCACGATTCTCAGACGGTCACAGAACCTTCACCATTGTGTCTGTACTCTCGCGAGGTTAGACACCCTGGAAGAGAGCCACACTCCCCACTGATGCACATGCGATTGTAACCTGTAGTTACTGGACATCGTCCTGTGTGTTTTTCCTATGAAGCTCGACACATTTTTATTCACCTGAGCCATATTGTGTCTTAGCATTTGGCTGTTTCCACTTTCGGTGTCCATACCCATTTTTTGTTGCTGTCGTCACCCATGTGTTAGCTGAATGTTGTTGTTGTATTGCTTATAAGTTGAATTGAAGAAGCAGGTTGTCAAGCCTCTGAGAAACTCTCCCAGGTGAGAGAGTTTGTTGGGAAGTGAGTTCTCCTAGAGGGAGTCCCGTAGCAGCTACAGTACTCTGAGACTTCTGGTTCAGCCTGTTGCTAAAGCTCGAGGTAAGGGAGGTGTAGTAGTCGATGGACTTGTATTAGTGAAGGTGTACCCTCCTAGGGTGGAGTAGGCGTGTGGGGAATGAGGGTATGTTGGTTGTGGGTGTAAGTGGCTCCTGGGATAAAAGATCCTTCTTGTTGTTCTATGCAACTTTCTTGTTGTCCTTTCCAAACCTATAATTCCCTTGCCCGATGGAGTTTAGTCCCAGCTCGGGGGTGACCCACTGTTGAGTGTGATGAGCAACGTGGTCTAAGGCTGGGAGGTTCGTGGAAGGTCTCTATGCAGTCGGTGGTCAGCTATTAAAAGATAAGTACCAATTATTTGTTCGTTGTATGATTTGTAATTGTATTTGCATTATAATTAATGAGTAATGCATGTATATATATATATATATATATATATATGTATATGTATGTATGTATGTATCATGTAGGTGTTAATGTTGCTTCTGCATGAACAAGTGTATGAGTAGAGTATTTCCGTTTTTTTAATTGCATTAGATACTTATATATATTTATATGTGTGAATACCAGATGTTATTTGTATCTTTCGGTTAAGTTTTATATGTGATTATTTCTACAAAGTTACTCGGTGGCATGGCCTAGCCTATTGTTTAAGGCCGAGAATGTCATAGAAATGGTATCAAAGAAGTAAAGGAAAAGCAAAGGTTGCTTCGGTGGCATTACCCGGTCAGGGTCGCTGGTCAGGGGATGTTACAGTACCTACCCAAGGTCAATATCATCTGTGGAATATACTTGTCACAAGCCATAGTGTATCCTCCTACTACCTCAACCAAAACCCCCTCAAAGTCCATGGTGGGAAGGTGTTTCCTTTTTACCATAGCAATGTCAATGAAAGTATGATAAACTCCTCCATCAACTAGTACTTTTTATCATTGTCTTTACACAACTCCTTTGATCCAGAAGGTATTAAACTTGGGAAATTCACTAATGGATGCAATGGTAGCCTTCTTAACCCATGTAACATGGTGCATGGGTCCCTCTTCTCCCTACGCATGTGAGACCTTTTCTTCCTCCTTCAGATTCATATCTATTTTATAAATGGCTCCACTTTCCTCCTCATCAATCTCATCTTCACTATCAGAAATTAATTCTATATAATGAATTTTCCCTTTACCCATACATTTGTGACCTAGTTGCCATGGCTCTTTGCAAGTAAAAAATAATTGTGTTCTTCTTAATTCCCTTCTAGTAGCTTCATCCATATTCCATTTTCCCTTGTCAAATTATTTGGTTTCTCAACCCCTTGGAATGATTGGGGGTCTAGGTGTGACCTTGTTTTTGTAGGATGCCCCTACCAAATCTTAGGTGTGCTCAATAACATCTTGCAAGGTTATAGGTTGGAAAGACTTAACCCATCCACATAAAGGCTCAGTCAAACCTTCTATGTACATCATCAACAACCTGGATTTTGACATATCTAGAACCATATCTACTACTCTATGAAACTCCTCAATGAATTCTTCTACTGACCATGTTTGTCTAATCTACGTGAGCTCCTTGAAATGAAGTTATGTATCCTCGCTATCAAACCTGTCAATGAGTCTTTGGGTGAAGTCAATGTATGAAGTGACATGTTCATAACCCAAAGTGGTCATCCCATGAAACCACCAGTCATGCTCTTTACCATTCAAGTGTAATGTTGTGAACTTGATGGCCTTCTCCTCTTCCACGGGGTTCAACTGAAGGTAGGAATCCATATTTTATACCCAAGCCTTAGTTGAAAAATGATTGGATCCATCAAAATGGGGCATATCCATTCTTCCTTCCTTGTGCCCCAACTCATTGTCACCTTTGTAGTGTCCCTTAGACTTCTTCCTATACATGATGTGGAAATATTCTCCAAAGGAAACCTGTCTTTAGAAACCTGCACTTAGAGAGTTATATGCTCTCTTTATATCCTTTGATTCATCCTCAATGCCTCCATGTCCAAAGTAATTTGTGTTCCTTGGTTGTTCCTCCAAGAAGGTGGGAATATATGGCCTAGGTGTGGTCCTGCTAGCCATATGTGAATGAGAATGTGTGCCTCTAGATAATATGGGGTCCTCTGTATGATCTTTGTTTCCATATTCCTCATCATGACCCATTCCTCCCTGAGATCTAGCAACTCGTTGATTTACTCCAAATAGGGGTGGGTCCTTTCCATGTCTTTACTCCATCAAGAACTAAGAGAGGAAACCCCGATACTTGTGTTTTTCCTCCATTATGGATATCATTCTATCTTGTCCTTTCTGAAAATTTACAAAGGATATCTTTAGTTCTTCCTGTCCCATATACAAATGATTTTTCATCTCCTCTAGGTTATGCTGCATAATAACCTGGCTATTATGTAGTGTATCATTCACTATTTGAACCACCTTTTCAACTAAAATTGTTTCTTCTTCTGACACTGCATTCTCTATTTCATGAGTTTCCCCCATTCTTACTGGCTCTTCTTCTTATAGAATACCTGATACAGGATGTCCCCCATGACCTCTCCTCCTGGGAATTAGATTTTATCACAAGCTGGCAAAGGAATTCACTCTAATACCACTGTAATGTTCCCAAGCAGATTCACTAGGAACTCAGGGGTTTATTTCCGATCTGTTTGTATGATTGTTTGAATTTTTTGCAGGTTTGCTTCTCAAAGTTGCACTGGAGGTGTTTGGTTGAGTTTTATAGCATATGATGGATGAATATAACACAACAATAGATGGAAATAATAATATACAAGAAATATAATACAAGAGGATACCCAAATAACTTCATATATGACCTTTGTTGGCACAGGGGTAGACCTAGGGTTCAACACTTCAACAACACACCAACAAAACCCTAACTACTGACCCTTTTGGCACAACCTGAAAAGCAGGCGAAGTCTCACCTGAGGGTTTACAAGACTCAGGTGTCTGTAACCAAGCTAGGACATAGATCTGTGATTATAACACTTCACAAAGTACTTAGAAGATAACATGCATTAACTTATCTACTTCATTTACATCGTAGAACAAACCCTAAGGATAGATCGACGTAGAAACAATGACAGAATACACATCACACTTAGCATCATAAGTTATATCTAGCACATTCAACAAAAATAAAGGACTAAGCATTCATAGATCTATCTATTACACATAACAATCAATGCATTAAGCATATCCGCGGCATAAACATCATAGAACAAAGAAACTATAACCACATGATATACGTGGTTCACCCCAGTGTGGGGCTATGTCCACCAACTTCTTCTTCTTCTTTATTAGGCTTCAATCTCTTACATTTGTTTGCTCCTGTGCACTAAGCCATAGAGCCAAGCTTCGCACCAGACAAGCGATCTTCACACTAAGCACCAGATCCACCTACCCAAAATCAAGTCAAGGCACAAAGCCGACTCCTTTATCAGGCACAGAGCCTTACATACATGTTCTGTTGCACAAAGCAACTTAGAACTACTTGCCTCTTGCACTTAGCCAATTACATCCCCTTCTACTACTACTCATTATTATAATATTATTCTTATTTATACTTTTACATTTACAAAAAGGCCTAATCATGGGTAAACCCATGGGCCGACATCCCATAACCCATTAAAAAATCCTAAGGACCCCATGCTGGGTCCACAAAGCCCACAAAACAAGTGAGATCTCACGATCTCAGCTCTGCCTGGGCGCTCCATCTTCGACCAGCCCGTCGAAGTCCAAAAGGTGGTCAATCCTGACCAATGTTTCCTCAAAACTTGGTTGAGGGCCAACATGCTCCCAACACTCACCCGTGACTCGTCCCGAGTCACTCATATCTGGGAAACGCTACTTCGAAGGCCTCAAGCTTCACTCAAGCTACCTCGACTTGCTGCTTCGCCTGAGCCTCCTGCTCAACGAGTTCTTGGATTGTTTTCTCTATAACAGGCCCTTCCAGGCATTGTTCCACTTTCACAACCACTTATTCTAGCTGCGAGCCTTGTCCTTCGATCTCTTTAAACACCATGCAGGCTTCATCTTGCACCGGTTGTAGCCTCTAGGTGACTTCAATTACTCTACCCTGGATGACAGTAATCTGCTGCTGGACCGCGCGTTGTTCTTGTGATCTTTTCATTCTCTCGACTGAAGTGAGCGACTTCATCTGCACCTATACTGACAGTGCCTGTTGTTGCACCTCCTGTATTTGTGCTTCCAACTTCCTAAGCTTTGGATCTTCCATGAGGCGTTTGTAGGTCTACGCGATTCTGTCGCTCAGTTGTTGACATTCTAAGGCAAGGGCCCTGATCCTTCCAATTGTGCTCTGAGCAGCTTCCTCCCTCTGGTTGCTCACTTCCTTCGGAGTGCTTGGTACTACTTGGATCTCCAACTTCATTACCTTTGCTTGAAGCTGCTGGATGGCCTTAGCAAGCTTCATCACTTGAACCTTGACTGCCTCATGTTCCTCCTGTGCCAAGCCCAACACAGAGCAAAGTGCTTTGCTCACTACTTATTTGACCGCATTCTTCTCTACGAGCGACTGGTCCTTTTCTCTCTGTATCTTTTCTTTGTCCTCCTTGAGCATCGCCCATAACTCATCCTTCTCATTTTCATAAGTGGTTACACAGTACCGTGCAACTCGTAGTTTCTCTAAGACTTCCTCTTTCTATTTCTTCAGGGCTTCTGTAGCCTTTTCCTTCTCCTCTTGGACTCGCTGAATTTGAGCCTCTATTGCATCTGAAATTCTTCGAAGTTGGGCTGGCTCATCCCCCAACTCTGCAATCTCTGACGAGGAAGGCGCAATAGGTACTGCGCGGATAACTTGAATAGCTTCCCGTATCTCCTTCAACTCCTTCTCGATCGTTACATACATCTCTTCCTACTTTTCTCCATATCTCTGCAAGAGATCTTTGGATGCATCCTCCATCGCTCCGTGGACCAGGATGATGTCGTCCTCTGTGAGCATAGCCTCTAACTGGGGCTTACTGGCGTGGGTCTTCTTTCTTGATGAAGGTTTCTGCGGAGAAACCTTCCTCTTCTTTGGTGTTTCTGTATCAGTAGGGGGATCCTTCGACGGTGTAGCTTCACCTTCTCCTTGCTTTTATCCTTTGGCCCCTCCTACTTCTTGATTTACTTCATCTCCTCGTCCTCCTATGAGTGAGCTAGACCCACTTTCTTTCGAGGTGTTGTCCTCCTCATCAGTCTCTATGTTCTGAATTTCCTCCTTTTTATTTTTCTTCTTCGCACTTGTCTGTCTTGCATGCTCAAACCGGGTGACCAAGGGGCTTCCTATGATTTCAGGTTCAGAGAGTTCTGCATCATCAATAGGCGTCTGGAATTCCTTTGGCCATTCCATTGTGATCTGTTCCATATCTTCATCTGTTAACTTGTAATAGGACTGTAATTCTTCCTTGCTCTCATCCCTGCACGCGGTGATATAAATAAAGTGTGGATATGTGTGGAACTTAGCTAGTGGTCTATATTGGTGTAAGGTACGTGGTGTCATGCGCAAGAATGACTCAATGGAAACCTTTAGTTGCTGATAGTAGGCATGGAACATTGCGTTCGACTGCCATTTCTTCGACATGTCATTTATATACCATAAGGTTGATAACCTAGCTGCCAATGGCTCTAATGGTTCAATCTCCGGAAAGGTTGCTCCCTCGAGCATTTTTCAAGCGACAAATGCAATCAACACAAGTAGCCAGTTGAAGTGGAACTTGTATCCCTGATCCTGTGCTTCGTGACAATCTTTCTCAAGATCATTGAAGAGGTAACTCTCCCAATTCATTTGCATCTCCTCCACACATTTTCTTGTGGAGATTCTTTCTTACAAGCTTGCCAGCTATGAGCTGGCAGGCGAGGCGCACTACGCCATCCTGGATAGAGGCTACCTTGGAGCCTCACTTTTCCTTCTCAACTTCTTCATATGCTTCCTTGATGCACTGTTCCAGGGAGCGATCTGAGGTCTTCCCTAGGTAGAACTGATGAGGGTTGGGTCCCTACATGCTCAATCCTATAATCCAGTGGATCAACGTTGGATCCACAATAATCCACCTGTCGAGCCATAAGTATCCACCATGATAGCACGAAAAGAGGAGTTTAACAAAAGCGTTAACCTCCTGATGTCGACCAAAATGAGGAATCTTCGTCATGTTGAGTATCGTGGACTATGTCAGCTCCTTAATCCCTGGTTGGGAGACTATGCGAGGCTTCTTCCCAGCCGTCTTCATCAAATATCTATGGGGCACGAGCATGGCGTGTTTCTTTGTATCTCCATGGTTAAAGTCACTGTTCTTCATTGCTGGGATCTGTCCTAACTGAGTTCCCACTATGCATATTCCTCTCGAACTGTACGTGGTGATCAATGTGTACTTGAAGTTCTGTGGAATGTTTGTTATAACCCTAAATTGCACCACACATGCTTACTTGGCATCAGGCCAACTCATATCCCTTATTTGCCAAATCACTACTGAACAACTCTTCTAAAAACTCCATTTTTAAAAATTCCACGCTAGCTGGCCCACTACAGCCCACGTGGATCTACAGTGTCCACGCTAGCAGGCCCACTACAGCCCGTGTGGACCTTCAGAAGCACAAAAAATAAAGTTGCCAACGGAACAAAAAGCTATGGGTGAGTTAACTGAAACTCCCGGCCATGCATGGCCGAGGGTTCGTCCAAAGGGGTAGGGGTCCCATTTGGAAGAGAAAAAAAATATAGAAAAGAAACTATGCCCATTTACGTATTCCCATTGTCCCAACCCTTTAGCCTTTCCTTGTGCCAAAGGAGATTCAAAGCAAAGAAGTTGAAGGACAGAAGAAGAGGAGCTTAGGATCAGATTCAAGGAGTGGTGGCCGGTCTCAACTTTTGTAAGTTGACTCATTTTAAGTAATAAAGAGAATGCTTTTCCCATCCCAATTCATGAACTGTTTATAGTTTGATCAGTATATGTTTGGATTTCTAACCCGTTAGTATATAAGTAATATGCATGCATAGTTGTTGCTTGTCTTGGATGCAAGTCATCTTTGGAAGGAGTATTGTGAACAAGTAATCGAGCATAATGGAGGATCGACATCAAACGCCAAGAATGAGGTAGGTTGATCTTTCCATGCATTTACTAAGAAAAGGGGATTTAAATCTAGGGATGAAGGTAGAAAGTAATTTCTATTCGGTCATATTTGCATGCAAATTCTGAACTCTATTTGCGAGTCTGTAGGGTGATTTTCCCTAACAACAATGTCGTCACGGTTAACCACACCAGCCAAAGGCGGGATATAATCAGGTAAGATCGATGGGACCTGCTTCGCATTAGCTAGATTGTCGTGATTCTTACTTCACTTCTCAGTCGCGGGGTTGGCACGTTTCGAACGTCGTCCAGTTGAAGGAGAATCTTTGAGTACCCTAGTTGATGATGTCTATACTCCCTCAGACATAGATTTATCATCCATAAACTTCTTCAGAACCTCTTCGACTGAATTCTCTAGTTCGGTGCGCTCGGCCGAAATTCTCACTGTTAACCAATAGGTTGAGGTAGGTGAATGGATAGCGGGGTAGAAAAATAGAAAACAATGTCTGATAGCACAACTTGACACTCACAATCACTTTGTTGTTTGATAAGATAATTACGGGTGGAAAAGAGTGGTCTCGATGCAACGTTCGATGGGTTAAATATGTGAGCGTCGTAACAGATTCCTCCAACGGGCAGGGTTGCTTCCATCAATGCGAATTTGACCGTTATGGCGTGGTCTCAACATCCAACGATGATCTATCCACCCATAAATTCATTTCCTAGCCGTTCATAGCATTGTTCTAATAGTTGGGGTGCCTCCAACGGTTATATATCTTAGCCAGGGCGAAGTCCCATTCTATGTGGTTCTGTTGTTCTAGTGAGGTTCAGAGCCTGCAAGCCTACCTCCCATGAAGTCTTCTCTGTAACTTCCTGTAGCTTGGATTTCTTCTTACTGAGCTTCCTTGCCTTCTTTCCTATGATCTGAGTCTCTCTAACTGTTTTTGGATTTCTCTTCCCATTCTTATTCTTATCTTCTCTTATCGTAGTAGCTTCGCGCTGCTGATGTGCTCTCGAAGGGTTCAAAGGTAATACCTCTTTTCTTAATTGTTGGGTGGATGTACTCCTTTCTTGCATGGATAGGTCCTTCAAATCTTCTTGCGATCTTTCAACTTCGACAACTAATTCTCATGTTTTATTGCTTCGACTTAACTTCTCGTTCTTCTATCAATCAATCTATTTTTCTAGCTATGAAATCCCTTAGTTCTTTCTTTTTCTTTTCTTTAGCTACGTCCTCTTCTTTCCTTCCGATCCGATCTTTCTCACTCCAAGTCTTTCCTAACAAAAGAGGGAACATGGCGTTGTTCTCAACAAGCTTAATGACTTCAAATTCCTCTTCAGTCGATGTTCCATGAATAATAACAGGTGCATTAGTAACTCTTCCACATAAGGTTATCATATTTCCTTTAAACAAGCCTATTTTTCCCAATGAAGGTATCATAGTAGGTTTTCCCAAAATTTCCCTAGTGTCTTATGTCATAATATTCACTTGTGTCTCCTCATCCAGGACACACTCTATGTCGAAGTCTCCTATTCTTGTATCTATGCATTGTTTTTCCTTCAAGATATATTATAAACTGACATCTTTGTGATCATTCATCATTTGTTTCAATTGTTCTAATGTAGTCTGAACTTTTTCTAATTCTTTCTCTTTCTGATTTTCTAATATGCTCTTAGTCTCTTGGCTTCCTTCATAGTTTTCTTGTCTCATGTTCATCCTTTCAACTTTAGCAATCATCTTTGGACAATCCTCAACCTCATGACCAACAATATTAAAACAAAGACAACTAGAACCTACACCAGGGCATTCCTTAGCAAGATGTCATGGTCTTTTGCAGTTATAACATAATGTCAATCCTCTCTGTCTCTTGTAAGTTCCCAACTTCTCCTGTATTGCGCACTAGGATCACAATGCGAGACTTGCAATCTGCGAAAATTCTTTCTAGGTCCCTGCATCCATTCATTAGTCCAAAAATTCTTTCTATGCATAGGAATAACATATCTTTATCTAGTTTTATCAAATTTATTCAGATCAATTTTTTCTTCTAACTGTACCCTAGCTTTCAGACTAGGACAAAACCTATCAAACCTACCTAGATTCATGCTTTCTAAACACTTATCTTAGTCTTATCAAAGCACAAAGATTTACCTCTTTCAAGATCTTACCTCTTTTCTTCAGATCAAGTTTCTTTCTTAGCACAAAGCTTCACAAGTCAAGTAGAATAATGCACGCTACAACAACAGATCTACGCACATAGCTTCTCTTTTCTTCAGTTCCCAACAATCACAGTTTCAGGTCCCGACAACAGAACCATTTGTTGACACAGGGGCATACCCATGGTTTAATGCTTCAACAACGCACCAACAAAACCCTAACTACCGGCCCTTTCGGCAACACCTGCGAAGCAGGCGACGTCTCATCCGAGGTAGAGGCAGGGGGGGTTACAGGACTCGGGTGTCTGTAACCAAGCTGGGACACAGATATGTGATTATAACACTTCGCAAAGTACTTAGAAGATAACATGCATTAGCTTATCTACTTCATTTACATCGCAAAACAAACCCTAAGGATAGATCGATGCAGTAACAATGACATAATACACATCACACTTAGCATCATAAGTTAGATCTAGCACATTCAACAAGAATAAAGCATTAAGAATTCATAGATCTATCTATTACACATAACAATCAATGCACTAAGAAAATCCACAACATAAACATCATAGTACAAAGAAACCATCAACACATGATATACGTGGCTCACCCCAGTGTGGGGCTACGTCCAGCAACTGCTTCTTCTTCTTTATTAGGCTTCAATCTCTTACATTCGTATGCTCCTGTGCACTAAGCCACAGAGCCAAGCTTCTCACTAGATAGGTAATCTGCGCACTAAGCACCAGATCCACCTTCCCAAAATCAGGTCAAGGCACATAGTCGACTCCTCTATCAGGCACGAAGCCTTACATACATGTTCTATTGCACAAAGCAACTCAGAACTGCTTGCCTCTTGCACTTAGCCAATTACATCTCCTTTTACTACTACTCATTCTTATTTATTCTTTTACATTTACAAAAGGGCCTAATCATGGGTAAACCCATGGGCCGACATCCCATAACCCATTACAAAATCCTAAGGACCCCATGCTGGGTCCACAAAGCCCACAAAACAAGTGAGATCTCGCGATCTTAGCTCTGCCTGGGCGCTCCATCTTCAACCAGCCTATTGAAGTCCAAAAGGTGGTCAATCCTGACCAATGTTTCCTCAAAACTTGGTTGAGGGCCAACAACCTTTATTTAGTTAATAAGCTGACCTCCATACATTAGATCTACAGTTCTGGAATAAGATAGTAGATATATAGAAGTTTGGGCTGAATATGCCACCAAGATACAAAGAGATGAAGATGTGAGTCCTCCTAATCCTTCAGTAGCAACATGCAAGTCAATACAAGATCAATTTCTTTCCCTTGAAGCCTTGGCACCTCCAAATCTGGCTGAGATGTGCCCCAACTGGCTGTAGCAACTTAGGAAATTTGGTTTCCTTCAATAAATACCTCAAACCCCTATAAAATACTACCAAAATGTAGATATGTAGATGTAGAGTGCATATGAAGAGATCCCTTAGCCAAAATCATAGGTTTAACCCACCAACTCACTGAATACCCAAGGGACGATGCACCTCTCTTCACAAATTCACCCAAGAGCCACAATAAATAAATATGCAAAGGAAACTCTCCAATGACAGATGAGAAAAGGCACTCTAAGGCTGGAAAACCCTCCAGGAATGAGTTTTGCCTCAGATCTCCCTTCCACTAACCAAATCGAACTAGTATTTCTCCAACAATGCACCCTACCTACAGAAAACCTCAAGATATGAACCTTGCCTCTTCAATCCAATGTAGAAACCAGTTTGTAGCTGAATAGAATGGTGAGGGTGGAATCTTTCACCACCTTGACAAATCTTGGATCAAGAACGAAGGAATCTTTCACCTCCTTGTTGATCTCTAGGGTTTGTTTACTCAAAACCCTCAAAACGTAAGATGCTTATCTCAAAAAGCAATAAGAGAAAATGCCATGAATGAGGAGTGAGGTGCCCTCCTCTCTCTTTTATACCTTCATCTTCTAATTTTCACTTGACTTGCTTTATTGACGCCTAAGTTTATTACTTTACTTTCTCCTCTAAATCAATTAACTATTTTCCTTTTTTTACCAAAGTCATTTTAATAATATAACATTTAGCTCCTTAGTGACCATTTTGGGCCTCCTAACCCCCTTTTATCTATGAAACTAGACTACTAAGTCTCCTAATTTTCTTGTCAAGAAAAAGAGGGGAACATTACACCAACACAATTGGGAACATTACACCAACACAATTTATAAACTTCACTAAATTAGTAACCACACACTTCCAAGAAAAAAAATTAACTTACTAAATGAAAAACGATTATTGATCATAAGAACAAATAATTTAAAACTCTTTTTTGAAAATTTAATTGAAGACAATTGAAGTAATAAACAAAGCCCAAGCTTATTCTTTATTTATCATCTCTTCATCTAAAGTCCAAAGTATGATTTAATTAAGAATTAAATATTAATATAAAAAAATCCCAAAATATTGGTTCATAATACAAATGGAAAAAGATTGAAATGCAAGCTGGACAACACAACCATCGAGAAAGCACGTATCTTAACGCATGGTGGTTTACATCCATTGGCCTGCTGGTGATTTGCATGATCCAACAAATTATGGCCAAATTTAAAAAAAAAACATTATAAAAAAAACAAAAACTTAAAACAATTAAATTAAACTACATTTAAATAAGAGATCAACTTAATTTGGCTACATGAACAAAAACTATAGTCCCTTGGCTAAAACAGGGACTAAAAAAACATATCAATAATATTTATATATTATTTTTCTTCCACTCTGCATCTTCCATCTCTCAATGCTAATCGACTGAACTTGTTATGTAGTCGCGCAAACTAACTTGACATCCTTCCATTGTAAAAACGAAGCCATGGGAAGCAAGTAATTCCCATATTTACTTCCCGACAAAAACACCATCGCCATAGAAGTTCTTCATAATAAGAACATTACCATTTCCAAGAGATATTGTCTTAAAAAACACTATGATTTCAAGCGCAGATTCATTGGTGGTGCTCAATTATTGTGCGTGTCTTGGTGCATGGGTGAACCAAACAGACCTTACTCGATTGGTTTATAATTTGAGGAAAACAAAAGAGTGAGTGAACAAACACCTATATTGTCATTTTTATGGGGAGTTTTGTAGATGTGGTTTATAATTTCTCTTTATGGTAGGATTGTTTGTTTCTTCCAAAGGGATCTCTAATTTTGTAGTAATTTTGAAACACTTTTCCTATGCAATGGACTAATAAGAGAGAAAAACAGGCAACATGCTCATTTATGGAAGCTCAAGTGGAATTTAAAGGTGTTTCAAGAGAGGTATATAGGTTTAAAAATGTGGTATTGTAAAGGGAAACTTTATAGCTGTATGTTAGTTGAGAGAATATACATGAAGAAGACTCTTTGTAAAAAGAAAAAAAAGGTTAGTGAAGTAAAAGTGTTCAAACAAATCAAACAAACGAATAAAAGATATACGTCAAGTATACGTGTTCTTTGTTGGATGTAATGAAGGGATGATAGTCATTGTAATAAAGGGGACTTGACGACTAGGAAACATATGGAGTCTCACTGACAGAAGGCATGACATCAACTGATTGGTAAAGGTCACACTTCGAGATGGTGGTGTTATTTGAGTGGTGGATAACTAAGAAGGTTGAGGCAAGTGGAGTCTTGGAAAGAGAAGCTAATGGAGCCTGTATACTATTAGCTAAATGGTAATATGGCGTGAGGTAGTGTTGATGTTTGAAAGCAACAAAATGATAATGAACATTAGGTAGCTTTGGAAAGTTATGAATATAATGTCCAAATTGCTTTCAAATGGTGTAAGGGTGGATAGTCTAAAGATGATCATTGTGCATTTGTGGAGGGATACCCTGAAAGGGGGTGGGGCTATCCATCAATTGTGCAAGAGGTTTTGAAAAAAGGGAAGAGATGGGGGTAGGGAAAATTAAGTGGTGAAGTTTGGACAGGTACAAACAATGGTTAGTGTAGTAATCTAACACATCACAAATGGCGCACAAATGCAAAGTGTGAGCATGACTGTTCTATTGTTGTATGGGTGGGGTAGGGAACTTTGGTGTTCTTGACACTCCTCTAATTTCCCTTCAATCCTTGGATCTTCAATGCATAAGTCTTAACATTTTGTTTTGACCTCTTGGGTGGACTTCGATTACTAATTTGACAATTATTGGGAGGGATAAGGGAAGAAGACCAAGTACATAGATGGTGTAGTAGAAGGTTTTGTAGATGGGGTGAAAGGTACCAAAGAGATATGGCCAACCCAAGAAGATTGAGGAAAATTTAAGCATACTCATTCAATATTCTTTATTACTCTCAATGAATATACATTTTAGTAATTTTCAATTTCAAAATAAACCAAAAAATATATCAATTCCATTTATAAAATAGAAAAACAAAAACAAATATCACTCAAAATGTTATGAAATGCAAAACCAAACAATATTTGAAATAAACAATTATAAATGCTATTATTTAACTTTACCAACTATCTATCTCATATATGACAAGTAACAATGTTAATAAACCTTTGTATATCACCCACATTCTCCTTTGAATATCAAAATATTCAAAATGAAAATTGATAAATATATATTATAAAAGAAAAAAAAAATCACATCTAGAAATTCCTAACACTTAGATACATTATAACTCTTCTCAATATTTTTTTCTATTATTAGAAACTTCTTATAAACACTTTTCCTCTTCTTCTGAAATATGGCTTGTACCAAATGTGTTTTCTCCAAATATCATGATCTCATTTTTTGTATACATCTCATATTAAATATCAAGATCGAGTATTGTATCCATTGTTGTGACTATTAAATATTGGAGTATTATATTCATTGTTGAGAAATATTTGTAAATGAAATAGTTAAGATAAAGTAAATTTTATATGTTTGATTTATTTGATATTATTAAATTAAAATAAAAATAATTTTTTTATTTTGAAATTGAAATATTTTAAAGAAAAATTGAAATAAATTAAAATTAATTTCATGTAAATAATATTGAAATTAATATCAATACTAGGAAGCTAATAATGGATTTTTAAGATTTACATGTTTCAATTTCAAAAAAAAAAAAAAACAAACAAACAATTTCTGCCAATTTATGGTCTTAAAATTAGTTTTAATAATTTTGGTTTAAGAAAGAGAAGTTTCTCAAATTCAGATTTTTGAAGATTCACTTTTAATAATACAAAGGATTGAAGGAGAATTCACAACTATAAATAAAAGGAGAATTCACCATGAAGAAATTCACTTTACAACCATTGTTTTTGGACATTCAAAACTTGCGAGAGGCTCCTCCCAAATCAAACATCAACACATTTTCTCTTTACTGGAAGTGGCTCTCTTATCAAGCTCATAAAAAATGGCAACAGTGGGCTCATTGATGGTCCTGAGACCGGCATCCTTGGTTCCCTGTCTCTACGAGAATAGGCAGAAACAGTAACAACAACATTCTTCACAGTTTGGCCCAGAAAAGCTTATCTACAAGCTTCCAATATATCTAGATCTTCAACAATTATATTCAACTCTAAATCTTTCACCGAGCAATTTCTTTGAATTGAAAACAGAACCCTCTTACCTCATACTTTGTTAAGAAACCAGTTGATCCCCACTCTTCGATGCCACCATTGAATAGGGTTTATAAACAATGTATTAATATTTCAGATGGAAAAAACCACACTCCCAATAGATGGATATGAAGAAGAAAATTTTAACAGTGAATAAGGATATGAAGAAAAACAAAATGGGTTTGACGAAGAAGGCATCAAGACAAATGTTGAATATCTCCTTAGTAAATGGTTTGAGCAAATTAAGAAGTAATCTGAATTAGAGGATTTGATTTTAAGCACTAATTATGTGAATAGGTTAAGGTCACAACATGCTAAATTATGGAGTGGGCAAACATGGATAGTAAAAACTAGTTCTAGTTCAATTTTGATTTTGATTTGGAGCTAGAAAATGGGTTTAGGGTTAGTATGAGTTTTGCTGGATCAAAGTATCATATATTAAGGAGCAATGATGATCTTGTTGTTAGAAGCAAACAAAATTTGTTTCTTGTTAAGAGTGTTTATTATGTGGGGTTTCAATGAAATGGGCAAGTGCTACTCAATCCTCGGTTTGATAATAGGTTGAATTTTTTCCAGTTTGATGAAAAAATACTTTCCATTTTCCTTGAGCCCTTTCACTTGAATCGGTTATCTTTGAATTCCAAGTCTTTAACTTTTTTGTATAACATTTTGTTATAAAATGTGGAGTTATCCATAGCCTAAAAAAAGTGAAACAATGAATTCTGGGGTTTCATGCCAGTTTGACAAAGCGGATCTTGTGTCTATGGCAATGGTGATGGCTCTTGTGTCTATGGAAAGAGCATGTCACCATTTGTCATTGCCTTTCTCCCCAACTGTGCCAAACAACTCTTGCACTAGATCGTAATTTAAATCCCCATCAAATTATCTATATCACAACTGAAATGATAATATATGCCCATATGCTCAATCTAGATCTCATTGCATCACAACCAGTAAGAGAATTTGATCATTTCCATACCAAACCTACACTAGAGTATATACTTTTTATAACCTCATTGTCACAATATGCTTTAAAGAAAATAGTTTTAAACTCTCTTTTTCTTAAGAAAAAACTCAAGTAACACTAACCAAGTAAATTTGAAGAATATGGTATTGATATAGTAACATTTATATACCATAAAAAAATAAGCATGATTTTATATTCTCAGTCAAATCAAAATATTTAAAACCTATTTATAAGAAAATGAATATTTTACAATGATTTTTTTGTATTAATTGAAAGCATGGATTCTATGGTTGTATAATGCTTTATAATTAGGAAAGGACACAGAACAAACTTTTCACCATAGGCATTGTTGTTCTAGGGCAAGGTGTAGTGTCATCTTTAAGGTTGGGAAGAAGCCTCAATGGATCATAAGTGAAGGTATTCTTAACTTGGATTTTCTTTGATACTGAAGTAAAAATTGTGTTTAATTTTCTTAGCTGGAAAAAGTCTCTCTATACTGTAATCCAACATGCTTGCTCAATTGTCGATATGAAATTGGTGCTTCCATCTTCTAACTGCTTAATATATACAAACAATGAAGAAGCTACTTCTTAATAATTTTATAGGAAAGAGTGCTCTCCAAATTTCTGAACCACTAAAATGTTCGACCAACACAATTTATCTCTTCTGCACCATATGGCACAAGAAACTCAACCAACTTCAAATTAGAAGAATCCTTGAAAACCTTATCATAGAAATGGCTCAACTAGTTTTTTTCTAATAAGGTTTGAAGAGGATGTGGTATGCACTCAATGAATAAATTTTTCCTTCTTACTTTCCTTTCTTCAAGCACATAAAAATATGACAACATATTTGCAAAAATTTCCAACAAAAATGCTCCCAATGAATGGAAAAATTAGTATGATTTGAATTGAATTGATCACAATAAAATGTAATATACCTTATTTTCACTAATTTCACAAGCTTTGCAAGCTCCCCAAAAGGCAAAAGGTTATAGTGTTTAAAAAAATAGAGAAAAATTTGGAAAATAATAATAAAAAAATGATGATGGAAACTCTTAATATATAGTGAAAGAATTCACACATTCTCTGTAAATTTAAGAAAACCATGCTATACGCACGGTGCAACAAATCAATTTCATTTTAAAATTGCTAAAGGGAGATATGATTTTTTTGTAGGAGAAGTAGTCTCACAAATGGTATTGATTACCCATGGTTCCATAATTAGGTGGTTATTTTCTCCTGACAAAAACGCTGACCTCGGTGCCTACCCTTTGTTAGTTGCGAAGGCACTTGACATGAATGTTGCAACAAAAAAAAATATGTCAAATTGTTTCCTTGGGGAGTATTAAATAATTCACACAAAGGTTCAAAGTTTAAAACTATTTTACACTTATTGATATGCCTAATTAGCGAACTCCACCAGTATAATAAGATTGAGATCTCAAGTTGCACTATATTATTTCCAATAAGATTTACTCCTTTGAAACTAATAAATTAAGAAGATTTACAAAATAACTAATCAGTGTGTTATGCTAGAGTTGTTGGCTACCAGATTGCGCCCAATTGGCTTTGGGTCTCTTTGGTTAGCCCTTTCTTTTCCTTCATTTTTCAGGTGTTCATATTTCCATTTTACTTGTTGTTTATAGTGATTTTTTTATTTCTTTTTATAGTGTTTTTTTATTGCTTTTCACAAAAGCAACATAGGTTACAATATCCATTGTTTTTTTGTAATATTTCTTAAATCCAGGAAACATAGGTAGTGCATTTTACAAATCCATACCAAATGTTGCGACCAATGTTTAGTATTGCAACTTTAGGCTTAATTGATTTCAACAACATTCTCAATGATAAAACAATCGTTGCTTCCCCAAGTGAAAATTGTTTGTACCTCACTAAATAATGATGGTCAAATCTATTCACCAAAAGTCTCTGCATTGCAATTTTCTTACAATTCTAGGATGATATCCAAATTGGCAATGCATATGATAAGATTAATACTCAAATTTATATTTAAAGTTAGAATTTGCTTTAACGATAATCTCTTTCTCACAATATGGCTTTGGAGAACCAAAACTTACATATGCAATGGATGGCTTCAACGGAAGGTAGTTGGAGGAGAAGGGTCGAACCAGGGACATATTGATTTACCAATGGATGAGGATACATGATGGATGGCTTCAAAAGAAGGTAGTTGAAGGAGAAGGGTTGAATAAGGGATATATTGGTTTGACCAATGGATGAGGACATATGTAATTCACAAGGGGAGAATACATATGATTCCCTTTTGCTAGAAGTATGAATATAGAGGAAAGATGTAAACAAAGTAAAAAGGAAGTATGTTAGATATAAGGGTTATAATTAGGACTTAAGTGTACTTGGACATTTAATAAAAAATTAGTTAGAGACTTGGTAATAAAGTACTGTAATCAACTAATAAATATAGTCATTAGAAGATTAGATATTAGGGAGTTACATATCTATTCTCTCCTACTATATAATGAGACATGGAAACATTCAATATTGGATTTATCCAATCTCTCAATCTTACAATCTTATATGTATTCATGTTTAACTTTTGTGTGAGTAAAACTTAACAAAACATGTTATTGGTTCTTATTGGATATTATTGCAATTACACCTACTCTGCTTATGTGATAAAAACAATTTAATTTCAAAACATAAGGGAAACACATAAAATCTAATTATGAAAACAAGATGAGACGAGGCCAAATATGACCCACCATGAAGTTTACTTATTCAATTGTATGAAGTTCCAAAAATAACATCCTAACTATAATTTTCCGAAATTAAAGTTTCAAAAATAAGATCCTAACTAATTGTCAAATAACACTACTAATATCCTTGAATTCTAAAAATAACCTCCTAACTAATTGCGAAAATTAAAGTTCCAAAAATAATATCCTAACTAATTGTCAAAATATCACTACTAATATCATTGAATTCTAAAAATAACATCCCAAGTAATTTCTCAAATAACACTACTAATGTCATTGAATTCTAGTTAATTCAAATACACAAGTCAAATTGCACCAACAAAAAGTTATTCCTCAATGCTCTTATTATCCATCACAATACATAAAACATAAATACACAAATGCAATAACATATATGGATGCATATGCCACGATTTATGTTTGTAAGAAACCAACCAAAAAAATGAAACTTTAGAAAACAAATATGCTACCATACTGGAAATAAACATGAAAGGTGGAATCCCATAAATGTAAAACAGATATGCTACAATACTGGAAATAAACATGAAAGGTGGAATCCCATAAATGTATCTTACTTTTATTAATGTTTACAAATTTGAGGAAATAAACATGAAAGGTGGAATCCCATAAATGTATCTTCCTTTTATTAAATGTTTACAAATTTGAGGCAGCCATTGAAAAATGCACACAAAAACATTTTTGAAAAAATGAGTGTGTGTTATAAATACTCACCAAAGCAATTTGGATTGTGGCTGAAATGAGAAAAGTTTACTTAGAGTTAAATTGCAGCCAAATTCAGCATAACATAGCAAGTTTCTGAAGATTTGACAAGTACAAGAAATTTCATCGAGTCTAGTCCAAAAACCAGGTCTAAATTTTTTGTGAAATTTAAATATTTCTGAATTTTTTTTATTTACTGGGTTTTATGTGAATTTTTTTCCAGAGATTGAGTCATACTCTTGCTCCTCTGGTGTTTCCAAGTTGTTCCCAAGTCTGAGTCATGTGACTAACAAGAACAATATTTGGCAAGGTAGAAAAAACCTTTTCTTTCCATTACAGTTTACTTGGAAGAATGTAACTAAAAAGTTTTCCTTGTTGACCAGCTCTTTGTGGATCTTCTCCTTGAGATATATTTTTTTCTTTGACCAACAAGGATGCAAGGAATTCACTTGAAAAAATGCATATCTAGGAATGGTTTCATGTGTATTTCTTTGGTGGTTTTTTTTCCATATGTATTTCTTTGGTAGTTTTTTTCATTATTGTCCCCTCCCACATGTGAATTCCACCTCTAAAATCTATATGCATCACATTAGAGGAACAACATAGATGGTTTTTAAATCTAGAATTTATTTGAATTCAAATAAAAACTGTGATGAGAAGAGGTTACCACATATGGATTGTTCCAAATAACACACACAAATTAATGAATTGTATTACTATGTAGTGGACCAACTTGAAGACCTATACCACGATTCATGTGAGCATATGGATTCATATATACCACTAGAGATAGCATTTTCCACTTGCACATCTTGGAAAAATGGAGAAGGGGAACAATGAGCATCCTGGCGTTCAACTAGACCATGAACTCTTCTCAAGTGGATCGTTCTGGTTCTTCCTCACTAGATAGATCTCTAGGTTTCTATTTGTTTCGTGAAATTCAATATGAAATTGTTTGAAATCTTAATCGCTTAACAACTACAAGGATGGTCCTCTCCAAGGGAAACATTCAACAGAAAAAGCTTGGATAGAGGGACAAGGTTTGGCGAAGAGGGAATGCAGGGTGGTGATGGGATCCACAGGTACAGTTGTGTCCACATATACATGGGTTAAGGATAAAATACAAATCAATTAGATGACATGTGTCTACTTTTAAATGGATATGGACAGACAACGAATGAAACATGGTCACCATTAGGGTTGGAATTTCAAATCGAGAAAGCTGGTTAAATTTGATGGTTTTGGAATTTCAAATTGAGAAATTTTGTCAAATTTGACCGTATTGGCACTTTCATTATCCATTTTTACAATTTTAAAAAAGAATGTTTACAATCATGATTAATTCTTAGAAAAATCATTCCAAGCAATTTGCTCATCAAATTCTATCCCTGGTTAGTATGGACAATGTGTTGAAAACCTCGGGGGCACTCCTATTACACATAATTGACCACTCAAATTTCCAAATATAACAATATCTGATTGTATTTCAGGCAAATATCCCTCTAAAATATTCCCCCAAAATGGCCC
>JASDQU011101749.1:0-30732 GCA_032191745.1 Picea mariana
CTGCTGCAAACTCCCACGTTGCAGTATTTTCATCTTCTTGGCTGAAAATGTCGAGCCATTCCTCAAAATGCTCATCTTCTCCTTCTGCTTCTTTTTCTATCAGCTCCAATGCTACAGCTCTTTCAGATTCTTGGCTGAAATTAATGAGCCATTCCTCAGAATTCTCATCTTCTTCTTCTGCTTGGGCAGCTTCCAAAACCTTCTCCAATTCTTATTCTTCCCTGACAATCATGGCTGGTTGTTCTGTTGTTGTTGCTGCATCATATGCAACACTAACTTCTGCCTCCTCTTGGGAAAGTGGTAGGAATACTCCAATTCCCCCAATCATCAAAAGATCCCTCTAATCCTTCTCTTCTGTCAACTGCACATGTTGATCCAAAATCATCTCTGAATTTATGAGACCCTTAGACAGTCTCATCCGCTCGGTCAGCTCCTCTGGTTGATTCCAACTCACCTACGCATCCCTGCCCACCTAGCAATATGAGATGCTTCCGCTGCCCTCCTGGCAGACTATGACATCAAATGATCCCATCTTCATCAACAACCCTTGATGAATTGAACTCACCTCTGAGTCCACGAGACTTTTAGATAGCCTTGAATTCTCATCTCTGCCCACCTGGCAATCTGAGATGCTTCCGCTGCCCTCCTGGCAGTCTTCGAGATCCCGCAACGACCTCATATCATTATCCAGTTGTTAATGTGAAATTCCTTGGTTGTCCTCATGACAGTCTTTGAGATCCCGCAGTGATCTCATCTCGTTACCCACCTAGAAAACTGGAATTTCTTCTCTGCCCTCTTGGCAGTCCTTGAGATCTTCAGCTGATCCCATTTCACTTTCAAAATCATCAAGACCTCTCCCAGTCTCTGGTTCACAGACATAAATCATCTTTTCCTCTGTGGTCTTGAGGTTTTTAGCATGCCTCAACCACTTCCTCAACAGCCTACGCTGTCTCCTGACCATCAGTTTCTTGACTGGCCACTTTGCTTTGGCCTTCTTCATGGGCCACTCATACACCCATCTCGGCTTCTTATCCTGTCGCAGCTTCAATTGGAGCTCATCTATCCTCACGTTCAGTTGCATCTTCAATGCAATCTATTTCATCTCCAATCTTATATCAATGAGCTCTCTATCCATCCCTGCAATCTTTTCTACCTTGTTCTTCCTCCCAGCATGCCTATGGTCTTTAGTAACCATGGTGTTGTCTTTTCCTGCTTTCCTAGCAAACTTGTTATCACTCTGCGTCTTGAGTGTTTCCAGCTTCACTTACAGTCCTCCTGACTGCCTCCTTGATCATTTCCTACCTGCAAACAAATCCTTACAGAGTCCTCAACAACTCTGTCCTCTTTCACCTGAAATATACAGATGAATTTCCTGCTCCGATACCACTTGATGTGTATTAGAGTACTCTCTTATCCCCTACTTCTCTTGCCTGAAATATACAAGAAAGATTCAAGCTCTGATACCACTTTGACGCAGGCGTGTGACCCACCTCCTACACTTCTCACCCGCTCACAGGATCGATCAAAAATCCCCTTCTGCTGAGCCGAAGCGGCTCCTTGGATTCCCTCGGGAATCAATGTGAAAATCTGACCCATAGGTCTTTTTCTTCTCCCTGTCATGGCCTCTAACCATCGCCTGTGACCTTTCCCTGAATCAATTTTGGGTTTCGGAGTTTCGTCCTTCCCGCTGTCAAGAGTTCCTGTACTCTCTATTCCTCGATCTCCGATGAGCTACCATCTGGCCTTAGCCCCTCCTGGCTAGACTCTCTAGTCCATATGACTACTCTCCATAAGACCGCATCCTTATATCCTTATCACCTTATCGAATTCAGGGTTTCGTGATTCTTGGTGTCACAAACCTCTGTCCCCTCGAACTCCCGATCACCAATGAGACAATTCACCAATGCACGCCCTTTTACGCGTTGACCCCCCTGGCTATGCTTTGGTCCATGTGACCACTAATTCACAAGACCGTAGCCTTATGCTTCTTTCAGGGTTTTGGGATTTTTAATGTCAAGATGCAATCTCCCTTTAGATCCGTGATCCTTTGATTCTCGACATGCTCCAACCTCCGCTAGTCTCCTGGACTAGTCTTTTGGGTCCATATGACCTCCCTCTATATGACTGTAGCCATACCTCCTCGGAATGGGGTTTTGGGGTTTCCAATGCCAAAATGCATATGCCTATGGGGTTCCTAATTTCTCGAATGTCGACTCTTCGCTACGCTGACAGTTGGCTCCCACAATGGCTCTGATTGTTGCCACGTGTCCTCCTCTAATGGACGGTCCTGATTTCTCTGAGATTTCGAGACTTGTGATGTCCCAACTTTTTCTATCTCAAGAACTCCGATTTCCCAAGTGTTGATGTCCCAACAGTTACTCGATCTCCGCCACATGTCTCCGCTAATGGGTGGTCCAGATCGCTCTGGTGTTTCGAAACTTGAAGTGTCTCGACTTCCTCGACCTCAGGATCTCCGATATCCAGAAGGTCGATATCCCGATGTCTAGTGTCTAGATCTCCGGAATGGACGATCACGTGACATGCGTCCCCTCTCAGATGGATGGTTGTGATTCCTTTGTTGTTTTGGGACTTGAGATGTCACGTATTTCTCAACCTCGAGACCTCTGATGTCCCAAGTGTCAATTCTCTCCTATGCTGATAGCTGGCTCCACAAATGGAACTTTCCCTCTTTAGGGGAATCAGACTTCGCGATTACGGAGTTCAAGTGTATCCTGTCCTCAGGACCTCCGAAACGTCGATCCCCGACTTCTTCCTGTTCACGAAGGCTTAACCCCCTCGCAACTCTCAATAGATCTGATGGCTGTCAGGTCTCTAGATCAAGATCCAACGGTCTAGATCTGTTCTTCCTGAGCGCTCATGTTGCTGCTCTCTGGACGTGAAAACCAACAATCCAGATCCCTTTCTCCGGCTGATCTAATGGTTGTTGTGCTCTCCTAAGCTTGCACATACCTTCTTTTTATGCTTGGAAGAATTTCAAAATCCCGAAAGGCCTCAACCTTTGTCTGTCCTCTTGCGAACTCCGGACTCTGAGCTTCGCTGCGCGTCTACAACATTGCCCCTCCTGATATTTTATCTCGAATCCTTGAAGGATTCTTCAACTTCTACACTCCTGCATATTCTTCTCAATCACAAACTGGTGCTATCTCTTCTGAGCTTCTGCCAACACTCAGACCCCTAAGGATTTTATCTTCAATTTCCTTCTCCCACATATGGAGAATAAAATTCCTTTTGGACTATTATTCACCCCAAAAACCCCTTGTTGAGCCTTTCTGGCTGTTCAGCAACCCTGAGAAGGTTCCCTCAGTAGACCCTTCTTCACTTCCAGAACTCAAAGAGTTCTTTTCTTCTTGTGCCTACCTGCACATAGTCTCAATTCCCACCTAGCCGAGTTTCCATTTCACAGAACGTTTAGCAGTTTTGTCTTCTTTCGTGCACCCCTTTCACTTGCTCGATGCCCTCCTGGAAGAGCTCTACAAAACCCTCAATGATTCTGTTTTCTTCTTCAAAATCTCAGCATATTTCTTCCTCAAATGCACCGCAACACATATGCTCAATGCCCACCTGGCATAGCTTTACAAAACTCACAGCAGAATTTTGTCTGCAACTATGTCTTCTCTCAAACAGCCTTGCCTCCAAGGTGTTCAGCAACCCTGAGGTCCTCTCTGAGTTGTTGATTCCATCTCCTGTGTCGTAGCACGTCTTTGTCTGAACCCGCAGTGTTCAGAAGTGCTTCCCCTCTGCACGGCTATCAGAACCCGCAGCGTTCTGTCACACCCTCATTGTGTGAAGCCTCAAAGACCTTCACCTGAAATCAAACACACTCCTGCAAATGAAAAACTATAGTATACATCTACAACATAAAATAACACTCACATACATTCATTCAACACACAGTAATGCAGGAAAAACTGCTCTTTGTATTAAATATGGAAAATGCCTGTATTTACAATGTGTTCCTGAGCATGGCCTATAACAAGGTCTCGGCTCTTCCCTCTTCTTCTCTCTATACGCAGAACTCTACTCTCCACTACAAAAAATCTCAAAATGAGATATTCTAAATCTCTTTTACCTGAAGGGGCCCTTTGAGCGCTTCCCTCCAGATTCACCTACCCTATTCAATTACATTGAATGGGATATCTAGTCCACTATTGGACCTAGATCTCAGCCATACAAGCATTAAAGTATGATCTTATCTACAGCCTGCACTAAGGCACGACTCTATGGCTTGATAGCCTAAGCAATTAAATTTACATTCAATTCAAATTTAGATGAGGTTGCGCCTCTCTTCAACGCGCGATTTGAATTCATGGACGTGGTTGGCTGGCTGGCTGGATAACGTGGAGAGATGCTCCTGCATCAAAGAGTAAAAATTTATATCTAAAGATTTAGTTATATAAATGTGTGCAAAAGAATACCAAATTGGAACTAATATAAGAAAGGAAATAAATGTAAAAAGGAATTTGGAAGCATAGAAGGGAATCTAGTCTAGTCTAACTAAAGAACATTCCTAAATTAGACACAACTAAGTTTTAGAAAGGCATTAGTCATTAAAAAGGAAATAGAGGGAATAAAGGAACAACTAGGAGTGATTTTAGGAGCACTTTTAGGATGGGTGAGGTAAATTGACATTTAATTAAATTAAATGGTGAATTTATTGGTGCAACTAAGAGAATGGATGACAAGTGTACGGGGGGAGTAATTCCTAATTAATTTTTAATAAAATGAATTAAAAGGAAATGGAAAGTGGCAACTAAGAAAATTTCTATAAAAGAAATGGCTAAGAAGAGGAGGAAAAGGATTGGGATGTTTTAAGTTATGATGTCATAATGTTTGACTAATTTTACTTGTGAGAGTTTGGATACCCAGCTCGAGAAAGACAGTGGTAGATCGACCTTGCAAGGTGAGCTGGGAGCTAGAACTTTTTGGTTGTGTTGTGCTTGGCCCCTTTGTGTCTCAGGGGCATAAGGGGGAAGAAGAGTACCCCTAGCAGTTTTTGGGAGGTACCGATGAAGTCTCTACGGTTAGCAAGTGGGATGACAGAGGGATCGATAGTTGTAGAAGAACATCTCCAAGATCAGCTTCGTCGATGATGGTATTCTCCTTAAATTTAAATTGTAATCGTTGAATCATATATGCATGTTTATTTTTTATTACCGCAGATGTAATAAAAGTTTTTTATATCAATTATTTTCTCATTGAGTTTAAAATCATAAATAGAAGGTTCATGTTGTATGGTTATTTATTTTTTTGCCATTGAATCAAAACTTTGTATCTAATTTTGGAAGTTTGTGGATGATTGTTTGTTATAGGAGTAGTTCCCTTGTGGAAAAAAAATTGGTTCTCAAGATCAACTCGAAAATTGAAGATCTAAAACCACCATCCTCCATATACATTTTCGTTAGAATTTACATGGTTGTTTGTTAATAATCAAGACCCGCACACCTTAAGTGCAAGCTACAACTCTCGCCACAAAATTCAGGACTCCTTTGGGAGGTTTTAGAATTTGAACTCTGTAGTTGCCTTGAGTTTTCATTTGTAACCCGAAACCATTCAAATATCGGTGTTATCTAGGCCATTTTTAATTTCCTTCTTCGATCATTGGATAACTGCTAGAGTTTCTCAAGAGAAATTGACCTCTTGATCGTTTCCCTCAGAAAATTTCGTTACCCCCCTTGGATTGCTTGGTTATCAATTTACTTTATGTGTCAAATTGTTTATCAAATGTGAAACCACCTTTGGGTATCACCACATGTATATCATCTGGGTCTAAGAGAAGACAATGAGCCTTGCAAAACCTGAAAATTTGAAAATTCCCATCGTCGGTTCCCGACCCCGTTTAACAATCCACAGTGTGTTGTCCGGTCCACTTTTCATCCCTTTTCCTTGTGGTTTGGTGCTTGGTATTGGTGCTTTGGATTTTGCCTCAGTTTTGGGTCTTGGTGCTTGGCTCTAATATTATGTTGAGGCATTGTGACATGGAGTATAGCCAATGGGCTTGGAGCTTGGAGCTCAAGTCCACCAGTTTTTAAAATGGGACATACAATCCGCACATGGTAGAAGAAGTGATTACATAATTTAAGATGCACATATTGGGTTGATAAAATATCTCATGATAGACATGGAGGAGTTCTACCAGTAATGTGACTTGGACCAAGAGAAATTGTTCCTCTATGATTTTCCTGTAGCGTTTTACTCGAGATCCCTTATTCCTATGATCTAAGGGATCCTCCTGTGTTTTCTTCCCACCACCCTTTATTAAAAGGAAGTTGTAGTTGTTTACTTCCAGGTGAGTGGTCTCTACTTCGTCACCCTTCATAGTCAGGATCAACTTAACCCATTCCTAAAATACCATCAACCTCAGAACGTTTTGTGGGTGAATGAGAATGTAGAAATCGTGTTGGAGATTGATAATTCACCAACTAGCACATGCAGAATAGGTGATGATGGAGTTATATCGAAGTGGGGAGCATATTTGATTTTCATGTAGGACGTGACTTTCACGTTTCCTTAACCTACTCAGGAAACTGTTGGAATATTCGTGGATGCCAATTTCTTCTACAGTATTACACATCCCCAAATTCTGGGATGTTCGTATCGTAGAATGGAAATCGCCTTTGCAGGGATCAAATTCAGGATGAGGTGCCTTGGGGTAAGGAATATCCACCTGACAACTCTTCTACGTTGTGGTATCTTCCTCCTCCTTGGATGCATTAACCAACGGTTCATTTATCCCTTCCATTAATTATCCTCTGAATATTCATGAGTTGCACTCACAAAATCCAGTTGATATTAAATAGTTTCCTTCATTTTCATAATGATAATATGGACAGAGAGGTGCAGTTAGCTTCATTACCCTCCTCAAAATATTCGAGGTGAATTATATCTCATCATCGCATCTTCAGACTAGAATTAATTCCTTTAGTATTATAAGTTGTTAATCCAATGTTAATTCCGAAATTTATGCCATAATTAGAGGATTAAATCCTTAACATAAGTGTTCTCATGAACTCAAATAAATAATGAGTAAGATCGGGGAGACAATTGATCCATAGTACATTCCTACATAAATACTATCTATCAATTATATGTATACATAGCTTCCTTATAAGTATTTTTGTGAAGGTATATAGATCTAATTGGTGACTAAAGTTTGAATTTAGATGCTCATTAATAACCATGGTAACAATTAATGATTCCTATATAAGGTTCGAAGAGATGGCACTACTATTATAAAATATAAAAATGGTTTAATGATATTAATTATGAATGAAGTTAGTAAGTCAAAGTAATCTAATCGTATATTTCCTTTGCCTAGAATTAAGCTTACAATCTAGGTAGTGTTACTCTAATTGAAGTTAGACTAGTAAAGTTATGGGGTGATAAAGGAATTGATCTATAGGCTGTGATTGTCCTAGTTTTATGAACTTTGTTTAGGGGTCATAAATTTAACCTTAGATATTTATAACTCAATTGAAGGTTATGGATCTACCTTCTGAGTAATTCTTAAGTGGAGTCATCCTTGGTGAAATTAGATAGATAATGTCATTAAAGTTAGTGACTCCTTTACGATTAAGTATTGCAGTGACTTAGTTGGATCGAAGAATTAGGATGTTAAACATTAACATCTCACAATCGTTGAATTTATTATTAATCATTCAGAAGGAGCTAGACCAGTGGTTGAATTAATTTTATTGTTACTCTTGTTCCATTAGAAAATGTTGACAATTGATTGATTATGTATTTATATTCTTTTGTGATTTTTAAAATAAAGTAGAGTTCTCTTGTGCCATGAACTAGATTACTGATTGGTTTTGTAACTAGATTTATGATTGGTTTTGTAACTAGATTACTCTTGCGCCTTTAGTGAAGGGATTGTAAGAATGCACTAGAATTTGGTTACCTTATAAATTGAAATAAAATTAATGATTACACTTGCGCCTTCAATTAAATGCGATGAATTATTGATTGTGTAACTATATTTTGTTGTGTGCTAATTTTGATGACGTAGGATTGATGGTGTAACTAGATTTTATTGCACATCAATTTTAATGATGTAGGATTTATTGTGTAACTAGATGTTGTTGTGCCATTGATTAAGTGATGCACGATTGTTTTCCTTTTTGCACCTTGGAATAATGTTGATGTTTGGTGGACTTAAGTAACTAATTAATCACTAGCCTTGGAGAAAAGAAGATGTTTTCCTTTGCGCCTTGAAAATAAATGAAGTTGATAACATTGCACCTATTATCACATGAAGTTGTGATGGGTCAAATTTAACCTTATTTTTTAATTTTTACCCATTAGTCTTTTTAAGTTTTTTTTTTTTTNTCTTTGTATGATTTTCTTAGGATACTTTAAACAAATAAAGGGTTGGAACTTGACTCGATATTTGAACCACACCTATGGCTTATACCCTAGGTTCATTTTATGGTTTACATCCTTGACTCATCACTTGATGTGACAACTAGCACTATCAACACCATGACTCCGCAAACCTGACAAGTCACTCAATCCATTCATATGCTTGAACCTCCACTCTATGCCTTTTCCCATTAGGGATTCAAATCAAACCTTGTCAATTACGTTTCCAACCCACTAATTGTTTTTGTAGTGCATATTTGTACACTCTCCCTCTTTACCATCATTCACAATTATGAAGCTAATGTCACATCTTTTCATTTTTTTCAGCACCCTTATCTTCAAAAGGAATATCGTGATTTGGTCATTTATGAAGCTCTAACTATTTACCAAATTTGAAATCCTACTCTTACCTCGGTGTTGTAGAAACTACTAATCCAGGAAACAATGTAGATTATGATATACAACTAACTGACTAAGGTGAATTGGAGACTGAGGTGGTTGCAAACAACTCCAGTCTTGCTGAAGATCATCAATAATCAAGTTTCGGTGTCTAGGTACTTCTTGATCCATCCAATTTCTGTTGAATATCAATTGAAGGTTTTTTTTTATCTTTTCGTAGCACCCAGTGCTTCCAATTGTGTTTTATTCTACCTACCAACCCCTTTACCTGTGTTGACAAAGACTTCTTAGCCATATGCATACTTTCAGTTTCCTCCACTATAATTGAGTCATTTTCTTTAGAGATTTGAATTCCCATTTATCCTCTTGGATCATGTTGTCCACACTACGCTATATAAACCACTATTAAACTGTGCTACGGATCCCTTGTTCCAGTGTTGCAAATTCTTTGTCAAACTAGTGTCATCTTCTATGCTCATAGCTCCAACATTAAAACTCTTCATTCACTATGTCATCCTATAGTTTTATTTGAAAGTCTATTTGGAGTGAAAGTCTAGGACCCTTTTCTTTAGAATGATGATGACCTTGTATGTTGGCCCTAAGTTAGCCTAAATTTCATAGTGTAGTCTCCCTGCATATCATTTCTCAGAGGATATTTTTATCCCCATTTTCAGCCATCAAACCAGTCTCTTATTAGTTCAGAAGTAAATTGGAGGAAAGCCCAAGAAGACCAAATAAGGATCACCTTTCAAAAATTAAACAATTTTGTCTATGTTTGGTTTCCTTACCTCTCATAACATTACAGTACTTTACCTCCTACTTCTATCAATGGATACACCCCAACAGAAGAAATCTCACAAGGGTGGGAGTGTGGTCAGGACTGAGCCTTTTGAAATGCACCTATTTGATGTTGAGCCTATGATCAGGGAGGGTTTCCAAAGGGTTGGTTCCCTATCTTTCTGTCAAAACATGCAGAGAGGAAACCCTAAAGTAGCAAGGGAGTTTTCTTAAAAATTTAATAGAACTAAGACCAAGGTATGAACCCTTGAGTTCAAGGTATCCGAGGCCACTAATGCAGCAACCACTGAGATACCCAACACTGGTGATAGGTAGTTAAAATCTATGATTCTTAATTTATCCTTTTCTAAGGATTTACTCAATCCAGTTTATCAGAAAGACAATTTGTCCAAGGGAGTGCCTAGGAGCCACTTGTTTGAGGGTTTTGACAAAATGTTTAAAGTTATCAAGAGGTATTTTTCATGTGAGAGCATGTTCAGCATGATATGCTAGTATAACATTAGGATCTTGATACACTTCACATGCAAGGATTTGATGAATATCCCTTTCTATATGTTCAAAAGTATGGGAAAGATGGTTGATAGGGTCCAATCCAAGTCCAAGGCTATGGACACTAGTATTTTCCACTCTGGGTTGATCAAGATTATTGTAATGGAATAATTGAATAAAAGAAACCTTACTTGGGAAAAATTCATTTCCTTTACAAATATTTAGCTAGATGTAGTCTCCACCCCCCAATCCAGGGTGTAGATCCCTTTTCTAGCTAGTGTTGTTGCCCAAGTAGAAACAAGGAAAAAGAGAAAGAGAAAACCTATTTCCCAAGACAAAGAAGTTCCTAAGGAAATTGAATAAGAAGAGAGGGAATTCCATCACTCCCCACAAAGAGGATTTTCGCCTCAATATGCACCTAAACTAGAGGAGTTTACCTCATCAGCCAAAACCACAGCCAAAAAGGGGAGAAAATTGCATTTTCCTTCACCTACTGCAACAGCTAAGACTAGAGTTAGGAGGCATTTCACTAGATCATCAACCCACAAGGAATTTGTTGAAACAGAAGGCATACCCAAGGCTTTTGTCCCAAAGAAAGTTAAAGGTAAAAGTGATATTGTTGGGAAGCCTATTGAGGTCATGACCAAATATTTTGTTCAAAGGAAAGAAAAAGGTAAGAGTGAAGATACTAAGAATCTCGTTGAAGTCATAAACATAAGCACTCCCCCTGATAATCCCACCTTCAATATATTGATCAGACAACTTAGGGATGCAAGAAAGGAAGTTTCTTATTTGAAGGGAGAAATATTGAGTGAGAGGAGGAAGATGAAGGAGCTCATGTACATGTATAATGAAACCCTCGATTTGTCTAGGTTTACATCAAGAAGATTCTTTCCTCTCCATAGGAAACTTAATACTTTGTATAGGAAAACCAAAAGCATATAGTCCCTAAACAGAAATCTCAAAGAAGAATTCCATCCCTTCAAGGATGATCTAGCCCATATGAATTTAAATGTTTTATCCCAAGCTGCAATAAAGAGAAATTCCCTTGCAGTAGAGAGAAGTGCCCCTGCAAAATAAAGAAATGTTGTTGCAACAGAGGAAATTTCTCCTGCAACAAGGAGGAAGTCCATATTGAAAAGATGAAATGGAAAGGATGACATATCCATTGTTGATGATAATCAGTGTTTGTAAGCTTGAAGTGTTGAGGGAAGTATTATAATTTCACCTAATGGAGGAAACTACAGGATCATAATCCATCTACTAAGACTTTTTTGGGTTTTTGAGGTTTATTGCATGACACAAAAAAAATACAGAGAATTCATAGCACCTAGTGCTACATAATCATCCACGCAGATTGATCTGCAAATTCGTTATTGAAAGGGTTGTGAAATCACCTAGATAGACATAGAGTGACAGTTCTCTATGGAAATTCACTGCAGAATAACCTTACAGGAGGGTGCTACAAAATATACTACTGAATGCGCTACAGAATTGACTGAAAAACAATTTTATAGAGGCAGGCGCTACAAAATATGCTACCAATTGTGCTACGAAAATATGCTACGAACTAACTATTACAATAAACATTTGTGAATTCGTGGCCTCCTCTTAGATTTGATGATTTGGAGGGAGCCAATGATCAACAAGTGGCATATGGCGCTCAACACACAATCTTGGAGGACACTTTGTATTGGATAAGATGCGTCTAAGCAACAACAAATCATGTCATTTATATCTTATTAGAGATGTTGTCAATAGGCTCCTTGATTCTAGAAGTCTGTTAGATCCACTTGTACATATGTTAGATTAATAATTTTTTGTGGAGAATTCTAGGATAGGAAGGGCATCTCAGATATCAAGATATTGTCTATTCTTTTGGTTATAAATACATTAGAATAATGTTATGTAGGGTTCGAATGGTTGATCAGAGCTCCCTATTTTGTAATATTTTGACGAAGCAGAGTTGTATTATGGTTTATGTATGGGACCTGAGATATTTTGATTAATGGAAGTCAACCTCTTTTCATCATCTTGTTTCTTCTTACTCTGGATGCTCATTATTGGATGATCCTTATGAGATGTTATGGTTGTGTTATAATGGATGTTTGATTATAATGTTGTTGTAAAAAAAAATCAGTGTTTTAAATTTAGTTCAAGAAGTTCTTGTGACTAATTTTTTCTTCACCTAGCTTCTAGAAGGCTTGATGCTTATAGTGGAACTATGCACCTTCCTCACCAATTCTTCCATATACTCACTTTTATTCTTAAACCACTGACTGAAGTTAGTAAAAGCATCATTTTATTATGCATACTAGCCTAGAATTTATGTGTTAAAACATTTATATGTTGAGTTTTGTCCATTTTACCTTTTGTCATTAATCTACATTCACAAAACTATTTAATGGTTGTTGGGCTTATCCTCTTGTAATATGAGGGTGACTGTTAGTGCTAACATTCTTAGCGTCGTTTTTGGGGAACGGATTGAAAACATTTCCCTGGGATTGAACGAAAAAGAAATATCGATTTTGAAGGTGCATTAGAAATAAGTACATTGAAGATTGCAACTTGCACCTGGCGACTCCACTATTTTAGTTGTGGCTTCCAAAGGCAGACACACGATGTCTACACCACATATACCTCTGGAAACACATAAATTTGACCCAGAGAAGATTATCAAGAAAGGAAAAGATTCTCAAGAAGTCTTTTCATTTGTTGTACCAGGTACTTCTGGTCATTTTCATGATTCTACCTTTAATACTCTAGTAGCTATATCCAATTCTCCTCTTCTACCTTCTGTGGAAGTTTCTAGAAATTTGGATTTTGAAAATTTTCCCGTTGAATACTCTTATTTAACTCCCTACTTGAAAGAATAAAGTTTTGAAACCCTTGCCTCTCCTAATGTTGTAAGTTGGTTTAGACATGAGAGCTTAGAATATTTTCCTACCTTGGGTTTTCCCACTCCTCCTATTAATATTTTTGTGAATAAAGACGTGGAAACCTCATTTCCCTTGGACCCTATACCATCTTCTTCCAATACTCATCCCATTCCTTTGAAAACTGAAACCTCTCCATCCAAGCTCTCCCTTTCTCCTAAAATCATTGATACAGTTGTACCTGTCAAGATTTAGTCTCCCCCTTGTTCTCCTAGATTTCACAACCCAATGGTACGTTCTAATCTTCCTAAAAATAAGATGGATGCCATAATGGTTGTTAGGTATGCCCCTCTTATTTTACCTCAGCCTATGAATTCTATCCTAGTTGGAGACTACCTTAAGTTCATGTCCAAGTTCACAGGGGAGGAAGACATAACTGCAGAAGAACACCTTGCAACCTTTTATAGTTATGCATACAATATTAACATTGAGAATGAAAATGTATGGATGATGGTATTTGTACAACATCTTAATGGTGAGGCTAGAAAATAGTTTAGGGGTTTGACTCTTGGATCTATTGCTGGAATTGAAGCTTTGGATGATGCTTTTCTGAGACATTGGGGGGGTAAAAGGGATTTCCTTTATTCTATTATAGAAATTGGGTCACTTAAGAGGAAAGAGGGGGAAACTATTTCAGACTTCTCAAAAAGATTTAATAAAATGTACAACAAAATTCCCACTGAAATAAAACCTACAAAAACATATACCAAGATTACCTATTTCAGTGCTTTTGACCCTGATTTTTACCTCATGTTGAGAGAAAGAAGATCTACCTCTCTAGCTCATATGAAAGATGCAACTTTGGAAGTAGAATCTAACATACTGGAAGTTGACAAGCTTAGGGAAAAATCTTATAGAGACAGAAGAAAATATAGGGCTGAAGCCTCAACCTTAGAATCCCCTATTTTCCACCCTAAAGTTGATGAACTAACAAAATTGGTAAAATCACTTTCTACTGAAATGGAAAAGTTGAAACTTGAAGGAAAGGAGAACTATAGGAGTAAACATAATCTAGATATTAGAGGTAATTTCATAAGACCAAATAATGCCCCTTAATTCCTCCAAAGAGATCAAAGAAATACGGGAAGGGATGATAAAAAAGTCCAAGCCCCTCTCTAAAATAACCTTGTTGTTGATGAGGAAGGAGAGGATGAAGAAACTGATCCAAAAATCCATAGTCTTAGTGACACCTCTTTATCTCCCCATTTAACCCAATCTACATATGAAGAGTCTATCATGGATAGCCAATTGAATGAATTGATTAAAGGGGAAAAAACCATTGAAAATCCAAATAAATACAACCTAAGGTCAAAAAAGAAAGAGGGAAATCTTGACACTTATGATGAACCCACTAAAATAAAAAAAATTGTTGAGGTTGTGGTATCTAGCAACAAAGAAAAAGAGGCACAAAACCCTCAAGCATTGGGTAATAATCCTGCCCATGAAATTAAGGAAATTATGAAATCTCCCTCCACTTTTAGCCTTGAAAATGAGATTCAAAAGATCAAAATACCTATACCTTTTTTAGAGCTGATTAAGAATGAGGAACTCAAAAAATATATTTCTAAAATGCTACAGCTCAAGCCTTCATCTAATTCCACAGATTCAGTCAATCTTCAAGATGAAAAACCAACAGTCATATTGGGACCTTTGGTAGAGGATAGGGATGACTCTTCCCCTCCTTTATACACATCATTAAAAATTCACGATAAAGTGTTGCGCAAATGCTTGATGAACTCAGGGGCATCCCATAATCTCATGCCTAAAACTGTTATGGATGAGCTTGGGGTGGAAATTACAAAAACTTATCATGACCTATATTCATTTTATTCTACGAAAGTGATGTATCTTGGGTTTATTAAATATCTGGTTTTTTCCATGTTCCAATTTCTAGTGAAGAGTGTGGTCATGGATATTGTTGTGGCTGATGTCCCCCCTAAGTTTGGGATTCTCTTTTCAAGATATTGGATCAAAATACTAGGGGGAACTTTGTAGATGGAACTTTCATATGCCACCATTCCTGTATTTGGGGGATAACATAGAAAGATTTGTAGGGAGGCACAACTAACTTACATCATTAGTGATGAAGCCAATCCTACCAACCACCCTATTTTTTCAGTTGATATTGATTTAGGATACATTATTTTACAACTCACTGAAGTTCCTATATCACCTATTGAAATCAAACAACAACCCATTACCTCTTGTGAAATTCCTCATCCTAATACCTTTGTTTGGAATATTTTTTTTGATGGAGCCTCTTCTAAGGAAGGTGTTGGTGCTGGGGTAGTCTTTATTTCCCCTTCTCAAGAGATCATATCTTTGTCTTACAAGCTTGAGTTTTAAACTACAAACAATGTGGCAGAATATGAGGCTCTTGTTTTAGAATTGAGGGATGATAAAGACATGAAAATTGAACAATTGGCAGTTTTTGGAGATGTTGAATTAATTTTACATCAAGTCAAAAATATGTATGAAGCTAAACACCCCAGGTTAAGGACTTACATAAATGAAGTTTGGGATCTTGTTAATAATTTCTTCTTGTATTTTAGTATCTCTTTTGTTCCACGAGAGGAAACTACTATGGAAGATTCCTTGGATGTTTCAGCAAGTAATTTTAGAGTTCCTTTTCCCCCTACGCTCAAATGTGATGTGAAAGTAAAGTATAGACCCTCTATACCTGACAATGTCAAGAATTGGAAGGTCTTTGAGGATGATCTTGAGATCAAAATATTTCTTGAAACTGTGATGAGTTTTCTTCCCTACATATTGATCAAGATCATGATTATGACAAAATCCCTCATGCTGATATTTTTCTGAATAAAATTGATGACTATCATATTGTTCAATTGCCTAGTAAACATATTCCAAAAGGACTAGTCCCCTTGGAGAGATTGTTTGAAAAAAATGATGTTGTTGTGAAGGTTAAAGGTGCAACTGAAAATGTTGATGTGACTAAATGCAATTTAGGTGCAGAGGAGGATCCAAAATATGTGAAGGTTGTCTAGCAACTTGTCAAAAGAAGAAAGGGTTGAGTATGTTAAGATTTTAAAGGAGTTTGTTGATGTGTTTTCTTATAAATATGAATAGTTACAAACATCATTGAACACAAGATCCCTTTGAAAGAGGAGACCAAGCCTTTTAGGCAGAAACTTAGACAAATAAATCCCATGTTCTTTCCTATTATGGAAAAAGAAGTGAAAAAGATGTTGCATGCAAAGATCATCATTCCTTTGATATACTCTAAGTGGGTGGCTAACTTGGTCCCTATGAGGAAGAATAATGGGGAAATCAGATTATGTGTTGATTTCAGGAATTTGAATAGAATCTCCAAGAAATATAATTACCCATTTCCAAAGATGGAGCACATTTTGCACAGAGTGAGTGGCTCATCTAGGACGTCTATGATTGATGGATTCTCATGCTACAATTAGATCTTTTTCTTTACTGAAGATAGAGAGAATAAAATCTTCACCACTCCTTGGGGCACATTCATGTATGATAAAATTCCCTTTGGATTAATGAATGTAAGAGTAATCTTTCAGCGAGCAATGAATATTTCCTTTATTAGGGAGAAGGAAAAATTTGTGGTCATATAATTAGATGACATTATAGTGTTCTCAAAAACTAATAAAAAACATTATCATCATTTGAAAAGGGTCTTCCTGAAGTGCAAAAAGTTTTACTTTCTCTCAATTGTAAGAAGTCTTTGTTTGCTATGAAAGAAGGTAAGTTATTGGGGCACATTGTATCAGCAGAAAGGGGTAAGAATTGATCCAAGTAGAGTAGAGGCCATCCAAAATTTATCTCTTCCTAGATCCAAGAAAGAAGTTCAGTATTTCTTGGGTAAAATCAATTTTATGAGAAGGTTCATCTCTAACTTTGTTGAATTGGTTAATTGCATTACATTACATCCATGCTTAGAAAAGGAAATGAGGTGAAATGGACTACTGAGGCTCGAGATTATTTTGACCAAATCAAAAATTCCTTGACTGAAGCACTTGTCCTCATCAACCCTGATTATTCAAAGGAATTTCATATATTTTCCTTTGCCTCATTTGACACATTGGTTGTTGTCTTGCTTTAGAAAAATACAGAGGGGTTAGAGCAGCCTATTTCTTTTTTTAACAGAGCATTAAGGGATGTAGAAATGAGATATGATATCTTGGAAAATAAGACTTATTCTTTGGTCAAAGCCCTCAAGGATTTCAGAGTATATATTTTGCATTCCAAGATTGTTTCCTATGTTCCCTTACCCTCTGTGAAAGAGATCCTTATTCAACCTAACATAGATGGGAAGAGGAGCAAATGGATTGTCAAAATTATGGAATTTGATCTTGAAATGAAACCCACTAAACTAGTGAAAGGAATTTTTTTATCTAGGTTGATGGATGAATCAAATTTCAAAGAATTAGGGGTTAATTTCATGAACATAAACTTAGAAAAAAAGCAAGTTGATCTTCCTGAAAAAATCTCTCATATCAGCCCCAACTTTGCAGAATGCACTTGGTATAAGGATATCATATATTTTTTGTAGAAGTTGCAGCCTCCTAATGGTTTGGAGAAGAACAAGGTAAGACATTTGAAGCTTAAATAAAACATATATTGTCTTATTGATCATATATTGTATTGGAAATATCCTTTAGGGGTTCTTTTGAGATGTTTAGATCCATAGGAGACCCAAATGGACATGACTCATTTTCATGATAGCTTATGTGGGGAGCATCACTTTTGGAGAACCACAGCCTATAAGATCCTCAGAGATGGGTATTTTTGTCCTATCATTTTTACTGATGTTTGTACAAATATTAGATATTGTGCCAAATGTGAAACATTTTATGGAAAGCAGCAACTCAAATATTTTCCTTTGAAGCATGTGGTGGTTTCTGGACCTTTTCAACAGTGGGGTATTGACTTCATTGGTGAAATCCATTAAACTTCAAGTGGTCAACATAGGTGGATTTTGACTACCACTGATTATTTCACCAAGTGTATAGAAACCATTCCTACAAGGATTGCCTCCCAGAAGGTAATCATTAGTTTTCTTAAGGATATCATGTCAAGATTTGTTTGTCCAAGCAAGATTGTTACTGACATTGTTTCCTCTTTTAAAGATGAACCATTGATCAATTTTTGTTAACAATATGGGATTACATTAGTTCATTATACTCCTTATTACCCCCAATGAAATGGTTTAGCCAAGTCCTCTAACAAGAGCCTCATAAAGATCATCAAGAAAATGTTAGAAGACAACAAGAACGCATGGGACTCAAAGATGAAATTTGAATTATGGGCTGATAGAGTTACAACAAAGAGTTCACTTGGTATTTATCCTTTTCATATTTTATATGGGGTTGAAGCTATCCTTCCTACTCATCTTTCCTTGCTTGTGGAAAAGTTCCTCCAAGACTACCAAGGAGAACTTGATGATATGGTTAGGAGGATAAAAATTGGTAGAAGTACAACAGACTAGGGAGAAACTCCTTGACAAAGCACAGGACCATCAACAGAAGATCAAGCAATCATTTGACAAGAAGGTAAGAAAAGAATATTTCCAAATGGGAGATCTAGTGCTCAAGTGGGATGCACCCAAGCAAGACAAAGGAAAACATGGTAAATTCAAAGCCTTGTGGATTGGTCCTTTCAAGATTTCTGAGGTATTTTCAAATAACACTTATAAATTGCATAACTTGGAGGATTCTGAAGTTTTTGGTGGCCATGTGAATGGGAACTTTTTGAAGAAGTATTTTTCTTAAGCCACGAGTGGCTTTCGATTCATTGTAAATATCACTTTTTATTTTTCATTTTTGTTTGAATAAATGACCCCATAGCCCTAGGATAAGAAACTAAATCTACGTGTTCTTGGAATCTCACAGGGAGCATGCCATCCCCTATGGATCAAATGTTATCACATGAAGTTGTCATGGTTCAAATTTCTCCTTAGGTTTTAATTTTTACCCATTAGTTTTTTTAAGTTTGTTTTTTGATTTTATCTTTATGATTTTCTTAGGATAGTTTAAACAAATAAAGGGTTTGAACCTAACTTATATATTTGACCCACCCCTATGGCTTATACCCTAGGTTCATTTTATGGTTTACATCCTTGACTCATCACTTGATGTGACAACTAGCACTATCAAACCCATGACTCCACAAACCTAACAAGTCACTCCATCCATTCATATTCTTGAACCACTCCACTCTGTCCCTTTTCTCGTTAGGGAGTGAAATCAAACCTTGTCAAGTACGTTTCCAACTCACTATTTTTTTTTGTAGAACATATTTGTACACTCTCCCTCTTTACCATCATTCACAATTATGAAGATGATTTCGTGCATATTCATTGTTTTCAACACCCTTGTCTTCAAAAGGAATATCATGATTTGGTCATTTATGAAGTTCTAACTATTTACCAAATTTGAAATATTGCTCCTATATCAGTTCTACAGAAACTACTAATTGAGACAACAGTGTGAATTATGCTACATAACTAACTAGCCGAAGTGAATTGGAGACCAAGGTGGTTTAAAATGACTCCAAGCTTGCTAAAGATCATCAATAATCAAGTTTCGATGTCCATGTACTTTTTGAGCCATCTGATCTCTGTTGAAGATCAATTGAAGGTTTTGTTTAACTTTTGATAGCACCTGGCACTGCCAACTATGTTTTCTTCCAACTACCAGACCTTTAGCTCTGCTACCACAAACTTCTTAGCCATCTACATACTGTCAGTTTCCTCCATTGAAATTGAGTCATTTGCTTCAGAGCTTTGAATGCCCATTTATCTTCTTGGCTCATGTTGTCCACACTACGCTACAGAAACCATTGTTAAACTGTTCTACGGATCCCCTGTTCCATCGTTTCATTTTATCTATCAAACCAGTGCCATCTTCTATGCTCACAGCTTCAACATTAACTCTCTTCATTTACTGTGTCATCCTATAGTTTTATCTCAAAGTCTATTTACAGTGAAATTTTAGGAGCCTTTGCTATAGAATGATGATGTCCCTATATGGTGGCCCTAAGTTAGCCTAAAATTTGACAGTGCAATCTCCCTGCATATCATTTCTGAGAGGATATTTTTCCCCCCATTTTCAGCCATCAAACTAGTCTCTTTCTAGTTCAGAAGTAAATTGGAGGAAATCCCTAAAAGACCAAATAAGGATCACATTTCAAAAATTAAATACTTTTTTCTCTCTTTGGTTTCCTTACCTCTCATAACATTACAATACTTGACCTCCTACTTCTACCAATGGATACACCCCAACAAAAGAAATCTCATAAGGGTAGGAGTGTGGTCAGGACTGAGCCTTTTGACATGCACCTATTTGATGTTGAGCCTATGATCAGGGAGGTTTTCCAAAGGGTTGGCTGCATATATTTCTGTCAAAACATGTAGAGGGGACACCCTAACATAGCAAGGGAGTTTTCTTTAAACTTTGATGGCACTAATACCAAGGTAGGAAAGTGTGAGTTGGAGGTATCTAAGGTCACTATTGTAGCATCCACTAAGATACCCAACACCGGTGAGAGGTATTTCAATTCTATGACTCTAAATGCAACCTTTTCTAAGGATTTCCTCAAGCCATATTATCAGAAAGACAATTTCTCCAAGGGAGTGCTTAGGAGCCACTTGGTTGAGGGTTTTGAAAAAATGTTGAGAGTTGTCCAAAGGTATTTTACATGTGAGGGAAGATTCAACATGATATACCGTTATCACATTAGGCTCTTGTTACACTTCAGGGGCAAGGATTTGATGAATATCCATTTATATTTGTTTAGAAGTATGGGAAAGATGGAAGATAGGGTCCAAGAAAAGTCCAAGGTTGTGGACACTAATGTTTTCCACTCTGGGTTGATTAGGATGCATATAATGGAAGAATTGAAGAAAATAAACCTTACATGGGAATAATTCATTGTCTCTACAAATCTGCAGCTAGATGTAACCTCCACCCCTCAATCTAGGGTGCAGATCCCTTTGCCATCTAGTAGTGTTTCCCAACTAGAAACAAGCAAAAAGAGAAAGAGAAACCTATTGCCCAAAACAAAGACATCCCTAAGGAAATTGAAGAAGGAGGGAAGCCCATCACTCCCCAAAAAGAGAATTTTCCCCTCAACCTGCACCTAAATTAGAGGAGTTTCCCTCATCAGCCAAAACTATAGCCAAAAAGGGGAGAAAATTGCATTTTCCTTCACCTACTGTAACAACTAAGACCAGAGTTAGGAGGCCTTTCACTACATCATCAACCCACAAGGAAGCTACTGAAACAAAAGTCATACCCAAGGATTTTGTCCCAAATAAAGTTGAAGGTAAAAGTGACACTTTTGGGAAGCCTATTGAGGTCAATACCAAAGCTTCTGTTCAAAAGAAATAAAAAGGTAAGGGTGAAGGTACTGAGAATATTTTTGAATTCATAAACATCATCACTCCTCCTGATAATTCCACCTTCAAGAGATTGATCTAAAACTCAAGGATGCAAGGAAGGAATTTTCTTGTTTGAAGGGAGAAATATTGGCTAAGAGGAGGAATATGAAGGAGCTCATGGACATGTATAATGAAACCCTTGATATGCCTAGGTTTACAACAAGAATATTCTTTCCTCTCCATAGGAAACTTAAGACTTTGTACAGGAAAAACAAAAGCATACAGTCTGAAAACAGAAATCTTAAAGAAGAATTGCAGCCCTTCAAGGATGATATATCCAAGAGGAATTTAAATGTTCTAGACCAAGATGCAATAGATAGAAATTCCCTTGCAGTAGAGAGAAGTTCCCTTGCAAAAGAAAGAAATGTTGTTGCAACACAGGGAAGTTCTCTTGCAACAAGGAGGAGTGCCACATTGAAAAGATGAAATGGAAAGTATGACATAGCCATTTTTTATGATGATCATTTTTTGAAACCTTGAAGTGTTGAGGGAAGTATTATAATTTCACCTACTGGAGGTATCTACAAGCTCATAATCCATCTACTAATACTTTTTTGGGTTTTTGAGGTTTATTGCATGACACACAAAAAAAAGAGATTTTGTAGCACCTGGCACTACGGAATCATCCACACAAACTGATCTACAAATTCTCTACCGAAAGCATGACAAAATCACCTAGCTAGACATAGAGTGGCAGTTCGCTAAGTAAATCCATTACAGAACAGTGTTACAAGAGGGTACTACAAAATCTGCTACCGAATGCACTACGGAATCGACTGTAGAACAGTTTTATAGAGGCAGGTGATACGAAATATACTACCAGTTTCTCTATGAAAAGATGCTATGTTGGCCCTTGACCAAGTTTTGGGAACACTTGGTCATATTTGACCATTTCTGGGACTTCAACAGCCTATCGAAGATGGAGCGCCAAATGAAGCAGAAATTGCAGAATCTCGGCCCACTTTTGGGTCCCTTTTTGGGTTTTGGGAATATGTAATGGGAAAGGGATGTCAACCCGTGGGTTTACCCATGCTTAGGCCCACTTTTGTATGTATAAATAGAAGTATAGGCAACGTAATAAAGGGAGTTCTTATCTACTAGATCTGATCTGTTTTACTATTGCTAAGTACTAAGATACCTTATATTTAAGTGAATGTCGTGATTCTCTATGCTATTTGCAAAGTATAATAAGGATTGAATATTCATGAATGATCGATGCTAAGTTCTCTGTAAGAGATATAATCACATATCTGTGTCCCATATTAGGTTTCAGACACTTGAGTCCTGCAACCACCCCTGCCTCCACCTTGGGTGAGACTTCATCTGCTTCACAGGTGTTTTTGAAAGGGCCGATAGTTAGGGTTCTTTTGGTGCGCTCTTGTAGCGTTGAACCCTAGGTCTACCCTTATGCCAAAAAATGGTTCTGTCGTCGGAACTTGAAACTTTGATTGTTGGGAACTGAGGAAGAAGAAGCTTTGTTCAAAGATTCATCCTAAAACTATGGAAGCCCTATGCATAGATCTGTGCCCTAGTGCATAGTATTCCACTTGATCTGAAAACCTTTGTGATAAAGAAAGAAGGCCAGATCTGAAGAAAAGAAGAAATATCTGAATGCTTTATGCTCTAAGAAAAGTAAAAGTGGAAGTTTCTAAAGAAAAGAGGTCAGATCTACAGAAAAGAGATAAGATCTGTAAGTTCAGTGCTTTGATAAATGTAAGAGTAGTTAAAATATTTAGATATGGAGGCTTTGTGCTCTGTAGAAGTAATATAAGTGAAATTTTTTGTTTCTAAGATATGGACCTAGGTATGTTTAACAGGATTTATCCTAGTTTGAAAACTGGGGCACTGATAGATGAAAGAAGGTTTGATATGAGTAGATCTGATAAGAATAGTGATAGATATGTTATACCTATGCATAGAAAAAATGTTTGGACTAACAAATGGATGTCGGATCCTAGAAATATTTTTTTGCAGGCTAGCTACCACGATCCTAGTGCGTAGTATAGAAGAAGTTAGGGAACATTTAAATGAAAGAGAGGATTAACCCTATGTTACAGTTGTAGAAACCCATGACATTTTGCTAAGGAATGCCCTGGTGGAAGACCTAGTTGTGTTTGTTGCAAAGCTATAGACCATGAAGTATTGGATTACCCTAGAATGATTGCTAAGATTGAAAGAATGAATCTGAGTCAAGGAAACCCTAAGACAGATCCAAAAATAGTAGAACCCCAGATGGAATTAGAGAAGGTATTGCTACAGATGAAATACACCTTGAATGATCACCGACATGTTAGGTTATCAGAGATATTTAAAGAAAAGGAATGCATTGAAGTAATAATAGGGGACTTCGACATTGATTGTGTTCTAGATGAAGAAACAGAGATGAATATTATGACAAAGAGAACTTGGGAAATAATAGGGAGGCCTATTATGATTCCTTCAATAGGAGGAATAGGACTATTCAGAGGAAAAATGGTAACCATATGTGGAAATCTCACTCAGATATCTATGAATGCCAATGGAACTTTGACTAAAGAAGATTTTGAGATTATTAAATTTATTGAGAACAGTGCCCCATTTACTATGTTACTTGGAAAACCTTGGATTGAAAGAGATCAAGCCAGAAAGAAGGAAGAAGAAAAGGTTTTAGAACAGAGACAAGAGTTAAAATATTTCATGACCAGAAGGATCATGCAATTGATTAAAGAACAGGAGAACAAATTGAAGCAATATGACACTAGAAGCCCAAATGTCAAAGCTGCAAGAGCATTAGAGGACTCATAGAATATTGAAGTATCTGTCTCAGATATAGAATAAGTATTACCCTTGAGTCGTAGGAGAGAATATCAACAGTGCAAAGTGACTATGTCCAAGGAAAATAAGAATCATAATGGGAAGAGAATCATCGAGATGAAGCTCACTGGAAAGAAGGCTAGGAAGCTAAGTAAAAAGAGAGCTAAGATTTACAAGATACAAAATATTCCATAGGGATCCTCACAGAAGGAAAACTTGTAGAATTTGAACTTTGTTGAGATATCAGACCAGCAACATAGGCCACTTCATTGAGGTGAAGCAATATATCTATTAGAGGCGGATATGTCCATTTGACTGTCACTCCGAACAAATTGAAAATAATTTATGGATCACCACCATACCATTGGACCATGCCATAATGGACAGAACACAAATTAATGAGGCTCATACCCGTTGCAAAGAAAATCGTTGCCAAGATTGCCTATATATCTCGTCGTGCCATGCCTGAAGAACATATTTCCAACTGATAATTTGAAGCCCATAGACTAGCAAGTGTATACAGTGATCATCAGGCCCTTGTTGTTCATTCTTGTGTAGTGTTTAAGATCATTGTGACCCCGATAATTTATCCCGAGCATGTATGTCTGACAAGATCACTACAGCCGTAGAATTCTTAACAGGAATTCTTCTTGATTTAATGAATGAGAGAGTCATGTCAAAAAGAGGAGTATCCATAGGTGTTCAAGCATCATCGACGAGATGACTGGTAGCCTCTCTATCCACTTCTCGAGCCGAACCATCTCGATAGGCCAATGAGAAGCATACTAAACATATAGACGATATTGCAAATACCAAGTTGATTCCAAGCATTCTACCTGCCTACCTACCCCCTCTAAGTGACACCATCAACCGAGACAGTGTGACTAGATATTTTGACTATTCTTTGTTCACGGCGTACCTCCTGAAATGGATACATGTAGTTCGATCCCACCAGAATAAGCTCACAACATTAAATTTCAGTGACTTCAACCTTGGTGACATGATGGCTTACAACATGCTCTCCCCGCACAAGTATTTGACCAGAACTAAAGGAAATAATTCAAATATTATCCCCCGGTCATGGACCTAGAACCTCACAGAGTCCACACTGCTCAATTTGATGAAGATCCCACACTTTGGTAGGCATTAGGAGGTGAATGCATGTGTAAAGTTACTTCTATCCGGATACCATGGAGGATACTTATGGTTGACCTGCCGCATCACTATGGATCCAACCTTGATCAATCGGATCACAGGGTTGAGCATGTAGGGCCCTGACCCACAGGACTTTTACCCTGGAAATACCTCAGACCGAGCATTAGCGCAGAGAATCAAATAAAATTATGGTGATGTCAAGAAGGGCATGAGAGGTTACAAGGTAGCCTCTATCTAGAGTGGTGCAGTGTTCCTTTCATGTCAGTTGATTGCAGGCAAGTTAGTTAGCAAGAACTGACCCACCCAAGTGACTAGATTCGTAGTTGATCTCATAGGGAAGTGTGTAGAAGGACTTCAGATGAATTGGGAAGTACCTTGTAAACCAGTTGGAACTGAACTGCAAGGAAGAACAAGACCAAGGGTATGAGTTCCACTTGAGCTGGCTCCTCATAATGATCACTTTCATCGCATGGGAGATGTCGGAAGATGCGACTTTCCCGGAAATAGATCCCTTTAAAACTTTGGCTGCGAAGTTCATCACCTTATGGTACTCTAATGATATAAACAAGTAGTGGAAATCCAACACCGTCTTCCATACCTACTACAACCATTTGAAGCAATCCATCCAGTTTGAGCCTTAGATGACCCCGAATACCCTCCATAGGTTTCAACCCTTAATGAAGTTCAACACGGACCGCCACTTTATTTATATAGCAATGCACGCTGATGAGCACAAGAAACAGTTACAGTCATATTACAAGTTGACCGAGGAAGACATCAAAGAGACCACCAAGGAGTGGTCGACAGACCTTCTCATTCTAGCCAAACCTATAGAGTTGTCTGACGTAGACAGTCCGGAAGCTGCACAGGATACACCTTGACCTAGCAAGGCAAAGAAGCCTGAAGAGGTTCACGATGTAGATAGTACATCTATAAGGAATACCTCTATCACACCAGATGAAGGGGATGATGGAGAAGAAATAGAAGGAGTGGAAATTGAACAACAAAAAAGTGAAGTACCACCCCCTAGGGACCAAGAGGACTCATCGAAGAAGAGGAAGGTTTCGCCTTCAAAATCTTCCTCCTGAAAGAAACCTAGAACCCCTGTAACCAAGATGCGGACTACCCTCACATTGAATGATTTTAATTTCATCATTGCAGCTATGAACGATGATTCATAGGAGATATTAGAGAAGTAGGAGGTGAAGCAGGAGAAGATGTATAATCGTATCGATATTGAACTCCAAGGAGTGAAACAGGCACTCCAGTCTAGCCACGCAGTCTCCACTGCACCTCTGACAATAGAAACAGTAGAACCAGGAAATAAGCCGGCTCAAATCCACAAGATTTCTAATATGATCAAAGCTCACCTTCGATGAGCTCAAGAAGACACAAAACAAGCCACCCAGGCTTTGACACAGGTACGGGGAATACTTGTCGAGAAGCGCAGTGCTGCCGAACAAGAAAAAATTTCTCTTCAAGTACAGTGGGACAAAGAGAAAGAAGAGCTACAACAGAGCAAGGAGAAGTTGATCGTGGAGCATCTAGAAATAAAAGAACAAGTCAATAGAGAACTTCACTCTGTGATCGTCATATAAGTGAGAGTTGAAGAATGAATTCCATAGAAAGTGGCATATCTTGAATAAGTGATCCAACAGCTTCAACAACGCATCACAAACCTGGAACTTCATACTATGCCTGAGACTCCTTAAGAAATCAGAGACCTAAGAGAGGCAACTTCTCACAACACAGTGGGAAGAATGAAATATCTTGCCTTGGAGTGCAATAAGCTAAGCTCTAGGAGCTCTCATACATATGAGACTTTTATGAAGAACCCAGAGTTGCAGGCATTGGAGTCACAACTCCAAGAAGCAAAGCAGCATGCAGATATATTACAAGCACAACTGAAGGCCTTGTCACCAGTCAAAAGAATGAAGAGGTTTCTAGAGAAGCACACGACCCAACAACAGATCCACATGATTCATAGTAAAGTGATGGAAGTCTCACAACAACTTCAACCAGTGTAAGAGAAGGCATGTCAACTATTCACTGAAGTTGAAAACCGAGTAGAACTTGAATAGGTTGTGAGTGCAGAAAAACAATTCCTAGAAGTACGAGTGAATGATGCACTCATCCAGGAGTTCACTGAGCAAGAGGCCATAGCACTATAGCAGGTCGAAGAAGCTTGAGTCAATCTTGAGGCATTGGAGGAAGAATTTCTCAGACCAGAGTGACTTAGGACGAGTCACAGATGAGTTTTGGGGACTTGTTGGCCCTTGACCAAGTTTTGGGAACACTTGGTCATATTTGACCATTTTTGGGACTTAGAAACACTGTCAAAGATGGAGCGCTGGACGAAGAGGAAATTGCAAAATATCACACCACTTTTGGGTTCCTTTTTGGGTTTTGGGAATATCTAATGGGAAAGGGATGTTGGCCCATGGTTTTACCCATGCGTAGGCCCACTTTTGTATGTATAAATAGAAGGATAGGAAATGTAAGAAAGGGAGTGGAATAGTATGTCTATGTGATGTATGCTAAGTGCAAGTAAGGTCTGTAAAATCTTAGTGCCTATATGAGACTTGCAGAAGTTGAGTGAAAGTTATTGTAAGAAGTTGTAGAAGGATTTTTGTGTTATAACACAAGGAAGAAGGATCTGGTGAGATACGCAGATCTTATATCCTGTGCACAGTAGGGTTTGGTGGCTATGTTCTTGTAACCGCTTGGACGACGATAATAAAGAAGAAGCATTGGTGGATGTAGCCCTAGGGTGGGGGTGAACCACGTAAATCTGTGTGTTATGCTTTGTGCTTTGACTTGATGTGTTTATCTCTGCTTTGGATAAGTGATTTGATATATTTAGATAGATCCATTTATGCTATGTGCTTCATTATATGTGTATGAATAGTAGATCTGATATGTATAAATGTTTTTAGTGATGATCTACTAGATCTGATTTGTTTTGTTGTCGCTAAGTACTAAGATACCTTATATCTAACTATATGCCATGATTCTCTGTGTTATTTGCGAAGTATAATAAGGATTGAATATTGATAAATGATCGATGTTAAGTGCTCTATAAGCGATATAATCGCATATCTGTGTCCCATCTTAGGTTGCAGAAACTTGAGTCCTACAACCACCCCTACCTCTACCTTGGGTGAGACTTCATCTGCTTCGCAGGTGTTTCCAAAATGGCTGGTAGTTAGGGTTTTGTTGGTGCACTCTTGTAGTGTTGAACCCTGGGTCTGCCCTTGTGCCAACATGCTACGAACTTATTGTTACAGTCAACAATTTCAAATATGTGGCCTCCTCTTAGCCTTGATTATTTAGATGGAACCATTCCACAGGTGGCAGATGGAGCTCAACACACAAGCTTGGAGGACACGTGGAAATGGAGAAGATGCGCCCAAGCAACAAAAAATCATGTCATTTATATGTTGTTAGAGTTGTTGCCAACATGCTCCTTGATTCTATCATTCTATTAGATCCACTTGTACAGATGTTATATTAATAGCTTTTTGTGGAGAATCCTAGGATAAAAAAGGCCAAATTGCATATCAAGTTGTTGTCTATTGTTTTGGTTATAAATAGATCATAAGAATGTTATGTAGAGTTCGAATAGTTGAGCAGAGCTCCCCATTTTGTAATATTTTGACTAAACAGAGCTGTACTATGGTTTATGTATGAGACCTGAAATATTTTGATTAATGGAAGTCAACCTATTTTCATCATATTGTTTCTTATTACTCTAAATTCTCATTATTGGATGATCCTTATGAGATGTTATGGTTTTGTTATAATGTATGTTTGATTATAATTCTTCTATAAATGTTTTTCAGTGTTTTAAATTTAGTTCAAGAAGTTATTGTGATTGATTTTTCTTCACCTAGGTGCTAGAAGGCCTCATGCTTATAGCATACCTATCCACCTCCCTCACCAAGTCTTCCATCTACTCACTTTTATTCTTAAACCACTGACTGACGTTATTCAAAACCTCATTTTCTTATGCACACTAGCCTAGACTTTATGTGTTAAAACATTGCTATGTTGAGTTTTGTCCATTTGACCTTATATCATTAATCTACATTAACAAACCTATTTGATGGGTGTTGGGATTATCCTCTTGCAATATGGGGGTGACTTTCAGTGCTAACAATGCCTTATATTATGTCATTGTATAGTGGATTAGTAATTAAAATTCTCTTGCGTCATGGTTAATTGATGTTTAGGATTGATGGATTGATGAAATGGATGATTGTAGATGTTTTTTATTGATTTAGTTGATTTAGATTTGATTGTTAGTGGGATGTAGAAACCTCCTTGTTCCTCAGAACAGTTGCCAACCCTGAGACTTTAAATGGTTAAAATCAATTGGAATCTGGGCTTGAGAGCTGCTTATGTGTCTTGGAGTTCCTAACCATGAAGGATAGGTTCGATGGGTAGTTATTTGATGTTGAGTGTCTGGTTGATCTCAATTATATTTTTCTTTGGATGATTGTGAAGTATTGAACTGTGTCATTGTTATTTATGTTTATGCATTGAACCCATGTCATTTTTATTTATGTTAATGCAACTCTTATGTGTCGTTTCAATTTTGATTATGTATGTTTTTATTATGTCCTAACGATTATGAATTTTGTGTTGACATTATTTTCCTTATGCGTTTTAAAAAAAAACTACCTTTTGTACCTCATTGTTCATTGTTGTAACGAAGGGGACATTACATATGGTTTCAGAGTGGGTTCAACTCTACAACTTTGGATCGCCATGCCTTCGACTGTATTATACACTTGATTAATAACTTAGCTCAAATTAAAAGTTTAACATGTCCATGTGGTAATCATGGTTAGAGGACATCGCAGAGGTTCATGACATGGTTCCAGGGGAGGAGGTGTGATGCCTCCAGTAGCACCAACATAGGAAGGGTATAACCCCCAAGGAGAATAAAAATTCATTGGGCATGAGAAGATTGTTGTGTGAGATGCGGTTGGTCTTATGAGGTCCTTCTATAGGATGTCAGGGTGTTATAACCCTAAACTGCACCACACATGCTTACCTAGTATCAGGCCAACTCATATCTCTTCCTTGCCAAAGCCATGCTAAATAAACTCTTGAAAATCCTCTTAAATCAAGTGGAATGCGCCCTAACCCTCTACTACACACGTTGGAACGTTGGCAAGCCTACTACTGCACGTGTTGGAATGCTGGCTGGCCTACTACAGCTCGTGTTTACCTAACAAAGCACAAAAACAAGAAAGTTTCCAACGGGACAAAAAGCTATGGGTCAGTTAACCAAAACTCCCAGCCATGCATGGCCAAGAGTTCGTTCAAAACCCTAGCTCCTTCTAGCCT
>JASDQU011101750.1:21236-33442 GCA_032191745.1 Picea mariana
TTCTATTGCAAGGGTTTCACTTCGGGTTTTAACGAGATAGTATGTTGAATGATGCGGGTATCGTAGGTTTTCAAATCTTGATAGGACCATGCAAAGACATCTTGATATTGTCTGCACAGTTTGAGATAAGACTTTCTCTCCTCCTTAGTATAGTCTTACCAAGATTTATATTCTTTGGATTTTTGGGGGTTCCGAGATTTATAGTTTCATGCAGGGTCCAGGAGCTACTGATCTTTGCATTTTTAGGCCCCTTAAATCGCTCTTTCAGGTCGAATAGATTTTCCAAATTAGCTATCCCTTTCGGGATTGTGTGAGACTTCGATCTGTCAATAGGTTGACCTGTCCGAGGATCAGTTACTGTCGATTTTTGTTGGAATACTTCATCGTCAATATCCAAATCCCTAAAATTGTCTTGGTTGGTCAGGAAATTTATGATCTGTTCATCTCCTTCAAAGACTTTCCAATTAGAAATGTTGTTAAGCACCGAAGGTTTGTAGAGTAGTTCCATAGTGAATTGGGAGGCTTTGTAATCCTCTAGAGGTAATAGCCTTGAAGAAGTTGTGGCTAGGGAATCAGCAAGAATATTCTTTTCTTTGGGAATCGTGGTGATATTGAAAGCTTCAAAATGATCTATTAACCTATGCACTTCCTGTTGATAATTATTTAGGTGCGGGGAATTACAATGTATATTATTTCTTACCTGTCTAACGATAATCTCAGAATCTTTGAAAACCTTCAATTTTCTGACATTTAGGTCTAAGGATTTCTTTAATCCTTGTGTTAGAGCTTCATATTCGGTAGTGTTGTTCGTGCATTCAAATTCTAGCCTACAGGATAGGAAATGACATTTACCTTTAGGATCAATGAGGATGCACTTTGCTCCTGACCCTTCTTGTGATTTGGATCCATCAAAATATAAGGTCCAGCATTGTGGGTAAGGTGTGTCGGCTTCCCGTTCCCTGTTACTTTCCTCTTTTCCTGCCACTAGCTTTGAGTTTTCTAACGCAGGTTCTTGGCAGAAGAGGGTCTCTTCTGTCGGTATCGACAATTTCTCTTGAAACACCATTTCAGAGTTTTGGGTGAGAGGGACGTCGGATAAGAGAGGGGAAAAGTTCCTGAAGTAAGAGTCACAGGAATAATTGCGTAGCACAGGGAAATTTGTCAATGAGGGTTCATTCAAGGTTTCTAGGTCGATGACGGTATGCTTCATATACCTTTCCCTATTGATTCTGATCATATTTTTGTATCCCTTTAGTGGTAGCCAAAGGTGTGCCCAATCTGTACTAAAGTATCTATTTAACTTCTCAGACCAATCTCGACTTAGTAATAACCCATAGGCCTCTAGGATATCTACTACAATGATGTCAATCACTTGCATAAACTTGGGATGTGTCGCTATTCTGATCATTACATCTTTGAGTTCCCCAATGACCTTGACCTGGGTTCTGTCTAGTTGTATTACTTGTTTATCGCTCTTCAGAGGAAAGGCATTCAATTTTTTGCAAATAGACAAGGGCATGACGTTGGAAGATTCTCCCAAATATACCAATCAATTGTGAAGGTTCCTATTGAAGACTTCAAACATTAAGAGTAACAGTGGGACAAAAGGTTTTTCCTTTCTATCTTCCAAGCAAGTGTTTACAATTGGTTTAATCACCAGATCTGTGGGAGATAGATTTTTTCCCTGACCATTGCTAGTCGTAGGGTTTTCTACTGAGTTCAAGGCTTGTAGTAGAAAGTCCTTCTGCTGAGGGATCTTGCAAATGTCCATAACTGATATATTAGCCTTCAAGTTCTTCAAATATTCAACCACGTTGTAATCCAATTTGGGCGATTCTCGGGTATGGATGCTTATAGGGTTTTTACCGGGAGCAAAAGGTGCTTTTGGGTGATCGAGAGTTGTCTTACTCCTCAAAGTTTGGGTGTCAGTGATGTCTTTTGAGAAAGGTGGACCTTTACTTCGTGTTTGCATAACCAAGACTTCTGCAGGTTGTTCTCGAGACTCAAACAGGTCGTCGGAAGGCATGATCAGGTCGGGATCCCATATCAGCAAGGTTGTATCTTGTGGTGGATCAATCTCTTCCTGGTCAGCAATATTCATAGTTGAACTGCTTGGTTGTTCGGTTAGGGAGAATTCATCAAGAAACCGATTGGCCATCAAATTCATGGCATGCACCCATTGAGGGCAGTCTCTTTCAGAGTAGTTTTCTTGGTGATAAGTACAGAAAGAATCAGATGCCACGTTTCCCAGATCGATATTTAAGTTAGTTGGGGGAGGTTCAATTGCTTTGAACGATAGATTTCTTATAAATAAAGGCTTATAGGGCCTTTGGCCTTGGTTTCCCTTTACTACATTTCTCTTCATGTCTATGATCTCATTTGATAATTTCTTAATCATGCATTGTAGGTCTTCTATGTCTCCATTACTCTTGTCGGGAGTCTATTCTACTTGTTTCCCCGGTGTTCTAGTCAAAAGGAGTCCTCTCCTGGGAGAAGGTTGAACTTCTTTCTTGGCTAAAGAGACTTGGCCTTCTTTACACCCTTTCATCTGGAATTCTATCATTTTGGCTTCTTCAAAGTTCTTAGCCAAGGTTCGTTTGGAAGCTCTCTTCGCGAACATGGAAATAGAGGCTGGGAAAGCATTAGAATAAACTTTGATTTCCAACTCTTGAGTTGGTTTAGCTTCGGGATGAAACTTGTTTAAGATGGTCGTGAATCTTTGATTGAAATATTTGACCCTTTATTTTGAACTCATGGTGGCGACGAACAACTCAGCCATCAGAGCTCCCGTAGTAGTCTCTTCTGCAAATTTATCTAGAAATTTTTTCTGGAACTTCGTCCAACTAGTGATAGATCCTATCGGCAGGTTAAAATACCACATGGAAGCTGAATTCTCAAACATATAGGGGATAATACTGCATACTATGTCTTCATGTTGGACGTTCATAAGTCTAATCACCAGTATGAACTTCTTGATATGATCTTCAGGCAATCCTAAAGTCTTGGGGTCAAATTTAGGAAGTAGCTTCTCCAAGTGTCGGGGAAGATTATCTACTCGTCTCGGGATGGCCAAAGCGTCTCCAACCAAACAAGACTGATTGTTCTGGGGTAGGTTTTCCCTTTCTTTCTCATGGTCATTGTTACCTTCCATGTCTTTGGATTTCGAGTTAAACTCCTCCTCTTCTGAAAAATCGCCCGGTTAAGAGACATCGTCAGCTGGCATTTCGAGTATTAGATCAAGAGGATCTTGGATTTCGGTGAGGGCGAAGTCTATTAATTCTTCTACCGTGTGCACAAAATCTTCGACGAGAGTATTGACCACTGGTCTACTTATCTTTTTTCTTCGAGGAAGTATCGGAGCTAAAGATAGCGCACCGATCTATCAGGCATATGCTCTTGCGATTCTTCTAAATTGATTTAACTCCTCGTGAGGAAGAGCGTAAGGTATTTCAGAGAACAATTGTTCTTCCTCGAGCTGGGGTGAGTTACTCATTTTCGAAGTACTTAGTGTGTGTGGGTTATCTTGGGAATGACTAGCCATGCATGTGGGCTGTTTTGAACCTACCGGTTGTCTGAAATATTATATGAAATATGTATCTAGCCATTCATTCTTTAGGCCCTCCTTCTAGCACCAATTATATTGATGGGTCCTAGATCCCTTGATTCAAAAGTAGGAACCAAACCCGCCACCGAGGCCCAATTAGACTCTACAGCGTTTAATAGTGGAATGGTTATCCAGATCTTACGATCCGACCAATTTATCGATGTGCTTTATGTTTTCTTGTGAAGGCTCTTCCTTCAGTTTGGACTATCTATTTGTATTTTCTATTGGGTGGGACCAATATGAGATGTAAGCCAGTATAAACCAACTTGGTAACAATCAACTCCTCTTCTAACAGTTTCTTTAATAGCCAACTCAGGATATCACTTGAAAGGGTGACTTTTCTCATACTCCGACCAACTGATGAATAGCTCCTCGCAAGTTTGGACCCATGGAAATCTGTGTTGTTCCATCGGAGCCGCATAAATTCCTCTGACCTCCACTGCATGCACTCAGTACTTCACTAGACTGGTGTTTAACTGTTGTAGCACAATTCGATCTCTAATCAGATGTTCCATAAATAGTTGCACTTGTTCTGGATATTTGTCGATCACCGTCGCTATCTCTTCGACCCATAAGGAATCTTGCTTGATATGCGATCCGACTATGTTGCACAGGTCGGCGAAGTCGTCGGGGGTGTCGAACTCGGGGAGTCTAATATCCTTCATTTCTTTGTTGATTTTACCCCAATGTTTCTCGCATTTAGCCCACTGCTCTTGAATTTCCCGGTGTGGTTCCTGAGCCATCTTAGCCCAATACTCAGTTGATCACTTCATGCGATCAAGACTGATTTTGCTCAACATCCAGATGTCGTGTTCTTCTTTATCTCTGCCTTGTTGGATTACATCAATGTATTCAATTCTTTCTATGGCTTGTTGCGCCCTTTCATACCATCGATCCATATCTTTGCACGTTGTGAGTGTCATGAGAGTGTCTTCCTGGAGCTCAGCTATCTTCGCAGTAAAAAGGTGCCACTCTTTTTTGAACCCGTTGTAAGCCTCTTCGAAATCGCTTCTTAGGTAAACCATTATCTTAGTGGTGCCCTGATAATAGTCAGCCAGATGGCACAAATGTTCTAGTTCTTTCAGGGCGGCGGCTAGCTATTTTTCATCCCGTTTGGCTCTGCCGAGGGTAGCAGCTGAGATCGCCATCCCCACGTCAATGAGCTGAGATGTTATGGCATTTTCATTGTTTATCAAATTATCCTATGTACTAATAAGGATGGAGCGATCCAACGTGATCCTCCTTTTCTTCGTGGTTCTTTAGACTATGGCCTTCCTCTTTCGATCATAGGAGATAGCATAAATATCGGCTACCTCGTCTACAGGTTCAGGAATCTGTTGATCACCACATGTGAGTGTGTTTCCCATATTTCTTATGGTGTATATTTGTTCAAGTTTGCATTCTTAAACTTCCTCGTTGAGCTCCGAAGGCCCGGCCTCTGCCTGTCACTTGTCAGGGATTTGAGCATCGAGCGGAATAGAGGCGTCGGGAAAACACTCGATACTTACTTGTTCATCGGTCGTTGAATCGTCAATTTCCTTTTGCAGGGATCCTTCCTTCAGCTCATCTGGTTATGACTTAATATTTGGATTTTCTGCTCGGGTCTCTAACGCTTCGGGCCTCGTTGTGTCGGGAACACTTTAGGCTTCTATTTCCTTTTGTGGGATCTCTTGGGTTTGGACCTCGGGAAAAAGAAAAGAAGTCTTCTCAGGTCCCTTTTCTTATTGGACATGCACATGAGTCTCGCGAGATGCCTTCAGACTCTCATCATCACTATATATATTTATAAACTCGCTCAAAGGATTAGGTGTGTTTGTTTCTACTCATACCCGGCATGTCTCTGGTTGAGTCGTCACACCTGTTGGCAATCCTGCTGGTGGTATTGCGATTCATCTGACATGTTGATGTTATCAAGGTTTATGAAATCAGACCCGCTTGGCCCCGTCGAGCTTTCTTCTGGGCTATCGGTCGGGAGCCTTGGGAACCTGATGAAGTATGGGTTATACCGCATCTAATTCATTACCTGTTGGGCTTGTTGATACATGAGTGCCCCTCTCTCCCGCGTATCCTGAGCCTCGGGTAAATTCATGTCCTGTATCGAGGTTACCTGGGAAATCGTTGTTGTTTTGGTGGCTTCTTGAGGAGCTTCCACCGTTTCGACTAATGTGGGTGCTATCATTTCTCCTCTGGCCCTGAGGACCTCCTAGACCAATTGTTCCAGGACTGTTTCTTGCTCATCCCAACTCAAGGCCTTAAACCTGGTTACTTTAAGGTCAGGCATCCTGGCCACCGCCTCATCCTAGTTTTGAGCATTTTCGGTGAAGATCTCATCCTCAAACCTGTCATGGACATATGGCCAGCAAGATGATACCTGTGATGCGTGCTTCAGGACCAGACCCTTGGGGTTGTGCTTGCGAAAATGCCCAGTCTAGAATCAGAACTCCAATTGGCTTAACCCTTCTTGCTTAGCCTATGCGGTGTCCTTTACCATGTAGAAACCAACATGAAATCTTTAGGGTATGAAGGCTCACTTCTTATCTTTTACCAAAGTAGCATTGTAACCTTGCAAAATGGTTTGATAATTGATTTCCCCTACTACTATTCGATCGGGGACATATATAGGTAAGAGATGGGGTGCTCTAGTGGTGCTGAAAACCATGATGTAGGTATCGTGCTCATCCAGATACCAGTGGCCGACTTTCGATACAATATTTTTGGCTACATCCGACAGCCTTGGGCACTCTTTCTTGAACAACAAAAAATAAATTTGTGCGATAAACTGATCGTAGATGAGAGAGTAGGATTTCTTGTACCTGTTCTCCCACAAGATGCTGAAATATACATGGGTCAGGACCTTTGAGATGTGTCAGCTCAAGTTCATTCTGGCGAAGACATTCTTGGCACAAATGACATCCAATAGATAAGAAGCCATGTAGAAGGAATGGGTTTCTCTCTCTTTCGGCGTCTGAGCCTATCATATATAAGTGCTCAGATGTTTGGAGATGATGGCACCCCAGTTGAAACCTATTCTGGAAATGGCTACCGTATAAGCTAGAGGCATCCAGGCCTCTGAAAACCTGCAGCGGTCTTTCTCTCCATGCAATCGGTAGAGGAGGGCCATTAGATAGATGTATGGCTCCCTTAGGTTGGCCATCAGGTACCAGCCAAAGGTTCGATTGGTGAACTTTTTGTCCTCTCTCCACTAGGAATCCATCACCTTGCTGGTGTTGTGTTTCTCATAGAAACTCAGAACAAAATCGGTGTTTAGTCGTTCTTCCGGCTCTCTGAACTTGTAGTAATTTTGCACCTCCACTGGGAGGAAGACCCCGACACATCTGCCAATGTCGTCATTAATCAAACATCTTTGTGTGTCAATGTGATAGATAAGCCATTTCAGGAGTTCCATGTAGGGGAATATCGGAGTCCTACTCGCCACCATGTGCAGATATGCCTTTCAAACATTGGGGAGGACTTCATCGTCGAGTCTTCTCGTGTCGGGATCACTGTGTGGAGTATATTCGGGGAATTTCTCCCGCTTGATTTTCTTGAAAAGTTATTCCCAGCGTGGGAACACTGTTTTGGTCCCGATGTTTGCCTCTGTGTATCCAAAGGTTGGGGGTTGAATGAAAGCCTTCTTGGTGGTTGTTTTGATGACGGGCACCAGCTTTGGGGAAAATTCCAATTGTCTTGCAACCGCTGGGGAGGAACCTTCTCCATCATCTAGTTCGTGTAGCTTTGGCGCTCTTGGAGATTTCCTGGTAGTAGGTTTCTTCGAAGGCATTATTCTTGCAACTGAGAATGATCCTTTAGGCATGTGTATAGAGTAACATTGGATAAAAAAATGTATGAAATGAATCATAAAACATCCATAGACCGGTACATACCTGTAACGCTTGCTAAAACTATTGTTTAATACTCATTGGACCTTGGAAGCTTTCCCTGGATTGCTCGTCTCACTCCTCTGGATGTTCTGAACTTCTTTGTGCATAGAATAAGCTAGTTTACAATTTCTCGAAATTATTTAACGGGAGAGATCATACCCGTCGTATCAATTAATTAATTCGAGTGGTGGGTGAAATTCAAAACAACTACCACCGAATCTCTGCAAATAAATTCTATGTGGGTTGACGGCGAAGGCTCTGAGGGTGATGCATTGTATTAGCATGTTTAAACGATCCTTTTGATTCGCGCATGAATTAGCAACTAATGCGATATTTTGGAATTAATTAACCCTTTAAATGTGTCGTATCTAGCGTATMTTAGAGCTAAAATGTCCCATCATGTCGCTTTCTTAGTGGACAGATCGAGAATCAACGATATCCTTGTGTACATTCCTGTCGACACCCTCCTRAGAAAAGGCTTCCRASGGCGACGGGTTTCATAGTATGGCGCTAGTTCGGGGCACGACTTGGGTCTCGGGAACTAGTAACGGCTCAGGGGGGAAAGTAGATCATACGTCTAAATAATTAGGCAATGACAGATRGCAACAGAGGATAGGTGGTTTGATTGTATATCTTAGTCGGAGTCGGGTCTTTCAACAAAAGACGTGTATTAAAATAAACCTGGGATTGTCGAGGCCGAAAGGTATCGGGATTGACTTATCACGTTCTCTATGGGCTATCCTTCTAAAAACTCGCTAATACCGAAAGTTATCGGGGATCAGATTTCGGAGATAGTTCCATCGTGTAGTTCCTTTGTGGGTTATCATCTTCGAAAACCCCCGATACCGAAAACGTTTTGAAAATCGGTGGTCGGTGATATCATTTCATTCTTTGTGAGTGCTTACTCTCTTAGTTTTTCGTCGATGCCGAAGGGATTAGTCATCGGCGATATTCTCGGTGACGATTATCGCAAAAGAAATCTCCTTTCGGCCGACGCCCAATTTCTTAAGCACGTCGGGGAAAAGTTTTAACTGTCAATTCTTTTAATTTTTATCACATGCTAAAGCAGACTTTGAGAGACTTAAAAGAGAAAGGAAAAGATAAGCAAAAACAACATTTTATTATATTGAAGTCGAATTAGACAGTGAAAAAGATCAAGTGCTACCCAAAAAGTAAAATTTGACATAGGCTTTTTAGGGTGTGTTGAGTACTCAACAGAACCTTCACTCATAAAATAATATATTTGCACAAACACAATAGAAAGAAAATAACTATAAGAAATGTAAAATGAATCTCACATCCATCATAGTTTAAAATATTTTTTATCACATTCAAGAGAAGAGAAATGAAGGGCCCACGTATATCAGAGAACTTTAAATAAGTCTTTTCATTAAAATCAAAACAAGATTTGATGGGTTAATTTCAAATATCTTATACTCAAATGCTCAAAGTTCAAAGATACAATTAAAATTAACCCCAAAGTAGTTCTCTGGACTTTTCTAAAAAATGAAATAGTCTTTAATAGTCTTAAGAAAATAAAAAGGCGTTCGTCCAAAAATGGACTGGGATTGGATCTCGTGGACCATAAAATAAAGAAATAAAATAAGAACTGAGCAAGAGCAGAGATGGAACATGGTAGGAACAATGAAAGACCCGAAAAGAGAATAGAAGGGAGCAATCAGAAATCAGTTATATTCTACTTGGGATAGACAAAATATAATTGGATGAATTCTGAAAGCAAAAGAAAATGAAAGAAGGATGTGATCAATTTTGCACTTATTGTGGTGGAATCTCTCCCTTCATTTGCTTGTTGATGCGCCTATTATATCATCTCTCGTTGTGGTTGCACAACCAGTACCAACTGCCTCCAACTAATCTTATTTGATTATATTAATCAAGGCTCGTTTTAACCAATCTTCTATGTATTCTTTCATTGGGGTGACATTTATCTCTTGTCTAATTTTTATATCAAATAACATGCCTTCTAATTCTCTTAACTCATATGAAAGTTGATGAAGTGTATCTTCATTGTCCTCATTTTTATTTGCATAATTCACCAACCAACTTTCAATTTCATTTTCATTATACTATTAAATTTCTCATCTGACAAGCCCTTCAATATTTCCATGCGTTCTTCAAAGTGTTGTAGTTACGGAATAATCCCCCTACGGATAGGTGGATCTTCCCTCGGATTCTAGACCCCTAATACTGAAACAGAAAGATGCAAATGGACACTAACATCCCTTTAAATATAGTTAAGCTAATCAAAAGAAAGAGAGGGAGAAGGTATGATGTAGCTTGTTTAGAAGCTTGTCCTTGCTTTATCCAATATGAACTTGATATCCAAGCTCCTTAGCATGACAAGATACTTGCAATGCAATGGAAAATGAAGAAAAAAAAGACTTCCTGCTCTACCAAGATTAGTTTAAACCAAATTCATCCATAATAGACAAGCATATGTGATAATACACAAACTTGAAGGAAATAGGCCAAGCATATATTAATGAGAACATTAAAAATACACTTACAATATGTATCCTTGTATCCCATGCTTCTAGAATAAGAGACATTCTCTTTTTGATATTTTCCCCAACAATTTTTTTGACTGCGACCAACAAACTTGATGTTCCTTTCAACTTTGAACTCTACTCAGGTGTCCCATCAAGATTTCTCCCAGGTTGAATAGTAACTAGCGAACTTACAAAAATAGGAGGCGACATTAAGGCACATTCCAATTCTTTAACTCTTTCTTTTAACCTTGCATTTTCAGCCTCCATGTTATCAACATATACTTCTAAAGCATCACCAGTAACTTTGTGAATTCGAGCAATTCTCAATGGTGGGACNACCAACAAACTTGATGTTCCTTTCAACTTTGAACTCTACTCAGGTGTCCCATCAAGATTTCTCCCAGGTTGAATAGTAACTAGCGAACTTACAAAGATAGGAGGCGGCATTAAGGCACATTCCAATTCTTTAACTCTTTCTTTTAACCTTGCATTTTCAGCCTCCATGTTATCAACATATACTTCTAAAGCATCACCAGTAACTTTGTGAATTCGAGCAATTCTCAATGGTGGGACTTCATTCAAGTCCAACTCTACATGTTTGATTATTTTTCCCTTTGAATTCACTCGTTCAAAAACTAACTTTTTCAAATCTTTGTCAAATAATGCACTATGGAGGGTCAAAGATTCTTCTTCATAAAAGATAATTTTTTAAGTTGACAATTCTCCATCGGGTTGAACCCTCTGCTTGTCATTTGGAAATTCTATGTCTTCGATGATCACATCCAGCTCCATGTGTTCGAGAAGAACATCTTCACTAGGTATGACCTCTTCCATTTCTTATTCATTATTTTGCCTTTTCCTCTTAGTTATTGGTAATTTATGGGGTTTTCAATATCCTTTTTGGGATGATGAGGATCATCTCCATCACTTGATTCTCGGCTAAGGATTTTTGTTTTTCCTGTATAACATTTTTGGGATTCTGCTTTGTTGTGTTGCTTCTTTGAGAAGAACTCTGAGATTTTGAACCCTTTTCATTTATGACCCTTCCATGTTGTCTATGTGCTTCATTTGTGTTGATGATGGTTTCAAGGTTTACAACTAACACTTCTTCAAAGTCATTATCATTGTTTCATTTTTCTTCATATAAGTATTGATCTATGAAGCATTGAAACCTACATAAACCATATGATTCATAAAATGTTGTTGAGGGTCAAACCCCTTCACTAAATTTGCCAGTTTTAAATTATACTGGTCAAATTGAATTGCAAATTCGTCAATTCTTGGAGCACTTCTTAATGTAATCTTGCCAACTTTCCATGGAAATACAATAAATTGTTTTTTCTTTCTTTGAAGAAGAAATTAGCTTATAATATGTATTGTCTACAAATTTATATAATGAATATCTTATCAGATACATAAAATGAGAGATGGGTTGGGTCTTCCCGAGAGCAATAAACTTTGATTATGTTGTATTGTTCATTCGATTCAAAGTTTCCTCTTTCATCTAAAAATGTCACTGCCTCCAACAACAATCTTGAAGTATTATTTCTGAACATGAGTTTTTTGAAAGCAAAAAGAAAAGAATCATAAACTTCATAAAAGTGGTACATCACTTTCTACTTCAACGGAGCAAGATACCAAGTATGAACTAGGTTTGTTTTAGAATCAACTTGACTTGACAAGTTCAATCCTTGAAATACATGACAATATACAATAGCGAAGACCAAATATGCAGACATGTAGAATTTCTTATATTTCTTGAAATTTGACAGCTGAAATGATATCTCAGAAGATATAATTTTAGACCAATCAAAAAAAAATTCCCTTGAATCGAATAATACAAAATGTAAAGAGCCAAACGAGGGACAATAGTGGTTGACTCATGTCCCAGTACCCTAGCAAGTAGCCAAGCCATTTCTTTATAAGGTGTTGTAAATAGACAGATCTAAATCACAAATAAATCCTATGGCTTTGTGGTTGGGTTTTTGAGACATTGAGGCAATAGATCCCTACCATTGTGTAATGTCCCCCACCTCTTAGAGAGGTGATGAGGAGACTTAGTGGCATGGGCACCCCCACTAGGTCATAGTCTCACACTGAGGGGGGGGGAAGTCAAGAAGTTAAAAGTTATATTTTTAAGTTGACTTAAGAAAGGAAAAGGATAAAGGAGTAAAAGATAACTCAACGGAAGAATAGAAGATTAACCCTGGG
>JASDQU011101751.1:24821-38760 GCA_032191745.1 Picea mariana
TGTAAGATTTATTTTCAAAAAGAAAAAATGAATATTTTTAAAATGCAATCTGCATTTGGCTAGCTTAACTTAATTGGAAGGAAATATAGGTTAATCCCAAAACTATACAACATCCACATTAAAGTAAAAATGTGGTTAGAGATCCTGTCCAAAATGACATATGAAAAATCTATAAACTAAGTGTCATGGAGCACCACGTATTCCTCCATTCCTTGTAAGTCTAGGTCGAATTCTTTGAATTCCAATCTTTTTGATGGTATAGTTATCAGTGTTAATTTTTTTCATTTAAAATATTTACAAATTGATTTCTTTTAAGACTATGAAACTAGCCCCTAGTTAACATATTGTTCATGTTTCACAATAATCATCATCATCAATAATTATTCCATTTCCAAATCTACTTGGCAGGGACTAAGCTACCATGCAACCCTTGTTTTAACCATATATGCATTCACTTTTAAAATCAGTTAAGAAATTTTCTAGTGTGATTAGATTTCTAGGATTTTCTTTTGTAAAGTATTTAAGGTTTGATAATAAAAAAATCCAACCATATTTAGGGTTGGTAAAGGGAACTCCAGAAAATGTGAAAACCCTTAACTCGAAATTGATAATGTGTATCTCATGCATAATGGAACTACTCTCTTCCATGCTTGTACAAATCCTATATTTTATGTTAAATGTACATAATCCTACATTTTATGTTAAATAAATAATTTATGTATTTTCTAGACACTTTGCAACTAATTTCTTTGTTTGTTGTTGGACAATGTGTGCCTCATATATAATGAAACTACTCTCTTTCCTAGTTGAACTAATCCTAATAATTTTACATTCATAACTAGAAAAAAAAAATATCAAATATCCTACGAAAAGTAAGTTAAAAACAAAACCTTCATTTAAAAATTTTGCTCGATGAGCAGAATTACCCATCAAATTTAAGTCCTAATTTTTTCCAAACAAGAAAATTTCTCTTTATATTAGTTAATATAAAATATACATCGTTGGTTCACTTCTTACAATAGGAGTTGATCATTGTATCAAGCCGAGACAACCATTACAATCTGATAAAAAACTATTCTTCAAAAAACTGCATTCAGGGTCTATATGCTGAGGACATCAAAAAAGATAGCCATGAAGCAAACGTCCATAAAAGTAGGAGACACAAAAGCACTAGACATAACTTCTGAGAGCATACAAAAGTGATTAGAAAACATGAATGGATCTAGATAAGCCAGGTTCGTTATCAACCCACTGAGTGTAAGCAATCGTTCCAGTGTGATTACTATCCTTTAACACTCTTTTGGAAAGAGAATCTTCTCCCTTATTGAAGCCCCGATAGGTATGCTGAAAAGATAAACCAGTGAAATAGATACATATCCTCTTTATACGTTCCTTCCACCCTTCTAACACAATTATATGGAGACTACCCCTGTCATTGCACCAAACGATTACCAACTTTGAGTCCCCAATAATTTGTAGAGTCTGTATGTTGAAAATTTTGGATAAATAAAGAGTGGTCCAGACTCCTAGTAGCTCCGCCCTGTTGTTGGTACCTACACCTGTAACGACCCCATCGTTATGACTACAAGCGAAGCAGAAGGTGAATTTTTTTTTGTTTTGTTTTTAAGAAGGAAGGCAACGACGACACCGTTAACCACACCTAGACAATGAACACATGCACACTGATTAGGAAACAAACAACTATGACTCCATGCACTGGCACAAGAGAAACTGGGTGAAACATGTGTAAAACAACAAGGAGAAATGACTACCCACCCGACACAACATGACCACGCCTACAAGATAAAGGGAAACATCCCCATCTCGACTTAACGGCCTTGATGGCCAGTTGACTAGGACCTCGATGGCGCACTACCCAATGCATGAAGGTGTTAAACCCATGCGTCAATCGCAAACTTACAACGATCAACAACACTCACACGGAAGGCATAGACTCCAGCCAAGTTATCATTCGCCTCTATCCAATAGGGCGCACCATGACCCCCCTCATCATGATTCATGATGTCCCCAGGTGATAGGTGCAACGGTAACCTTGGTGCGAAATGACCTATCTAGACAACAACCCAAGAGGGATCTTATGCGCTAGGAGGCCCAAATGACCGTCAACATATGAGAATACTATGCCCAAGGCACCCAGTTAGCAAGTCAAGATGACATAAGGGAAAATAGATTACTAAAACAATTGAACATAACAATAAATCCTTAGTGCAAGCATTCTTTTTCCAAGTACCCCAATTAAAAGACATGATTATCCATCGCTGAAGTAATCTCTCGAGAAACCAGTTATTTCATTTCATGCAAATTACTTCCCTTAAACAAGGTAAAAATAAACTAACCTTAAATTGAAAACATGACATCATATCCAAGGCGCTATACTTAGGAGTTGAATCCATCTACAACACTCAGTTTACCAAAATGAAACGACCTTTAAAATGTAAACAAATTATCAATCAACAAAACCCTTGAAATGCAAACATATGTGTAAATAAAACAACCCTAAAAAGGTAACCAAGAACTTCAACACTGCGTGAAGGGAATATACATGTTGTATATAGATAGTTAGTTAGTAAACTCCTAAATTTAAATATGGAAAATTGATATGTTAATCAATGTAATCTGCTCCCCTTCTGTAGTTAATTAAATATGTAAAAAGTAGGCAATTGCATGTAGTTTTTTTTATATATATAAACCAAGAGGCAAATTCTAAAAACAAAGGTGAACTGTTTAAAGTTTTTGTTTTAACCCTTCACCTTCCAATCCTCTGTACGTTTAAATTGTTGCAAAATTTCTACCCAAAATCTAGACTCGAACCTTAAGGACTCATAAACCCCGAATGCATCAAGAGTGTTATGTTGAAGAGATATGTCCAGGCATTTTTAACTCAAGGAGAAGTTACAACCAGTTGAAAGTTAACACAGGTTTTAAAAAAAAGGTGGGATCGTTGTAGAATTACCAATCTTGTTGAGGTGTACAAATCAATAAGGATAAGAAAGTGGTTTATTGGGGGAAGAGCCAAATTGTTTACTAACAACCATTGATGAAATGGGTAGGAGTACGGGTGCAGTCAATTAAATGTTGGGTGAGCGCTACTTCCATCTAACAAGCATGATGGCTAGCATGTATAAATAACTCTGATGTAAGTTAAATACCAATGCAATAAAACCATCATAAAGCAACTCAATACAGTCGGTCTATTCCATTCCAAGACACAGGGATAAATCGAGGCGGTCTAATAAATGTTGGTTGTAAAAACGTAGGCTGTCAAGGCGCATACAATCAATTCTAATCTGAGGACGCAGGCATTCATTTCAATTCTATCAAAACGCAACCATTTCGATCCATAAAAAAATAATGAAGGCATAAATAATAGCCTTGTCACCCACGATTCTACTGCTATCCATCACTACATAATGCTATATTAAATTCCTCGTCTAATTAATGTTAATAGGCAGGTGAACAATTACGAATCACTGACATATTTAAAGTTATAACAATGGCACCGCCTAATACTGAGCGTATAATAAATAAAATAAACCCATATTCAGGAAACATATCACTGTGCATATCTTTGAGACGTGACCAATACACTACATATTGTTGGGCAAAAACACTATCAAGTAAAAATATAAAGTAAAGGGAAGACGCATGTCAGGGGGTAAACGCCAGGTAAAAAACAATTTTCCATAAAACTTATGCTTCCAAATGCTACCAAGGATAGCAGGCTATCTATTAAACACATCATAAAATTTGTTAGCTAAAATAATTTTTACTGAGGTCGTTGTCAAGGAGGATGAATATCGTTGTGCAGGGAGGACGATTCATTGTGCAAAAGAAGCACGAATTCTATGTGAAAGGAAGCACGAAAAAGAGGAGATAAAAGGGCCTCCAACACGCAACACAAGGGGCGTTGAAGTCAATGAAAAAAAACATGAAAATGCAGTCCAACCAGCATGTATGATCGCAGTAAAACAAATAAACGATTTAACACTGTTAACAACATCAACCACAGACACGATAAAGAAAAACGCCCAATAACCGCAGCATACATACAAACGTGGTCCATATAAAAGTCAAGAATGACATTCAAGTGGGAATAAAAACAAAATCTAAATAAAGAGAAACACTGTCATTAAATCGCAGATAATGAAATTGCACAACACATAGAGGTTTCAATTGCAAGAAGGTGCAATGACCATCAACCAACCAAGAACAATAACCAGGGGTAGATGATTGGGCAACCACATCCTTCGCTCATCATCCATGCACAGAATAGCAAGGCGTTAGGATCTATAGGTCTATTAACACCAAAGTGACAATCTTCGATCCAGCTCCTGGCCGACTGCTCAGGCGTGGAATGACGAGCTAGGGACGAGGGCGAAGTAAAAGTGCAAACTCATCACAAAATCAATAAAGTGATAGGGAAGTCACAACATTTATGGATCGATTGCCAAGGGAATCAAGTCAAGAAGGGATCTTAAGGCTATGGGAATTTAAGTTCTCGATTAAACTACTAAGTCAAACACCTTCTTTACATAGTAAAAAAATAAAGAAATGAAAGCATAGGGTATATAATAATCTACCATGCAGAATTTAAGCAAGCATACCATAGCCCAAGTCGCCCACTCCGATTCGTTGTCCTGCGCTCTCCGTGCAACTCCCACTTGTCAATCGATGAGACTTCACTGATACCTCCCAGCCAATGCTAGGGGTACTCTTCTTCCCCCTTAGCCCCCCAAGATATAAAGGGGCCACGCACACTGAACAACAGAACAACTACCTCCCAGCTCACCTCGCAAGACCGAGCTAGAACTCCTCACCGAGTTGGTTATCCAAACTCCCACAAGCTAAGTCAATCAAGTCTAAATTTCTGCAGCGTAACATTACACATAACAGAATTGATCCATCTTCCTCCTCCTCCTCACTCCTTTATATAGAGTTTCTAAGTCATCTCTTTCCCAATTTCCCATTTAATTTATTATTCAAAAAAAAAATTCAGAAAAATCCTCCCCATACATGTGTCACCCATTCCCTTCATTGCACCATAAATTAATTTCATTAATTAATTAATTACTCATATTTCCCTCACCCACCTAAAATCATTCCTATAATCGCTCCTAGGTGTCCCCATATTCCCTTACACATTTTAATGACTTGCCCCCTTACTAATTTACTAGTTGAGTTTAATTTAGAAAGTTCTTAAATTCTAGATACCTTACTAAGTTGGTCTTTCTGCTTTTTCCTTGTGTTTCCCCTTTATTTTTATGTTTCCCTCTTTTTCCTAGTTTCCTAATTCTTTTAAATTTCCCTCTTTCCCTTATTTAAAACTCAAATTGGCAAGTGTATATAATTACCCCTTTTCCCCTTTTTCCCCCTTTTTAAATTTTATCCCCCAAAAGATTTTTATAAATTAATTGAATTGCTTATCCCCTTCTCGTCACATGATTAATGATGATTATATATATACATATATATTATCACAAGTATCACTTAGACCTAGACTTTATTTTCCTAGGCTGGGTGACATTTTTATTAGGGAAATTGTTTTAAATCTTTCTCATCACATTATTCGTTCTAAGGCCATAGGTTTATTCATTTATTATTTAAAAACACGACGTGCCCTTCAGGACACACTAGGTGCTCCAAGGGTGCCACTCACCTCATTATGTTTCACTTGTGCGACGTGCCCTTCAGGACGGACTACATGCTCCAAGGGTACCACTCCCCTCTTTCTATTTTTCTTGTGCGACGTGCCCTTCAGGACGCACTCTGTGCTCCAAGGGTTCCACTCACCTCTTAACTGACTTGGTAGACATAAAAATCCCCTGGAGTCAATACTTCGCTAGGTGATCTTGTGGGAGACTAAGGGCCTCTAAGGAATAAGGCCCCTGTCTTATTGCACGTCCCTTAGAATCATCATGAATGACTATCACAGTCATCCCTCATGATATCGTGGGTATTCTCAAACTAGGAAATCGTTAACCTACAATTTGATCCATGGCGGGAGTGCTAGTAGGCTATGGAAGGGTTGTTGTCCACACCTCTCCCTCAATGTCTTTGGTTATCGCGCATGACCCCTCTACTCCACATGTGAGTCTGGTCGGCAAGCTATCATCAGCCTACATCATCAACAAATCATGTTAGAAATAATATCCATAATCATATCATCTAATCAAATGCAAAAATGTCATATATACGACAATCAAACCCCAATAGTCCACTCCCTGACTCGATCTAGAGTCCAAGGGGTTTCATCAATGCCTATGCATCCTCGAGGTCCAAAATCATGCACACTCAGGAAAACTGAGTCAATAGCACCTGTCTATGTCAATACAACAAGATAACATGCCATCAATCCATAACGCCTCATAATCATAATCAAATGACCAATAATATAATAATCTGGATCACTTGCAAGCAAGTGTCCTCAAATAATAAGTTCACTCAGTGCGCACAAGAGTGGTATGTTACATACATCCCCTGTTGGTCTAAACTTCGTCCTGAAGTTTCACAGTATATAAGTGCTGAAATAATGTGTATCAGAGTATCATAAGTCTATCTATCAAACAAAAATGGAAACTGATGACACATATCATATGCATCCTCCCAGGTCACCGAGTGCGAACTATAGTTGTCCCACTGGACCTTGACCTGATCTAATGTTCGATGCCGTAGATGTCGAATGCAATGATCCAGGATGCGTATCGGCTCAGCCGTGAGCACCCCCTCCTCTGATACCTGTAAGGAACTCATGTCAATAACATGTGTAGGATCACTAATATAATGTCTCAAAACAGATACATGAAAAACATTGTGCATGTGCCTCAAAGAATCAGGCAAGGCTAGTCGATAGGCCATGGGCCCCTTCCTCTCCACAATCTTGAAAGGTCCCATGAACCTAGGAGAGAGTTTATCTCCCTTTTCAAACTTGATCGAACTCTTATGAGGTTTTACCCACAAGAAGACTCAATCGCCAACTTTGTAACTATGGTTGACACGGTGCACATCGACATAACTCTTCTGTTGATCCCTGTGCTTTTTTAATCCTTTCTCTTATTCTTTGGATTTGATCTTCCATTTCCAATGCTATGAGGGCCTTCTAGATGACATCATGCAAGGTTTGAGGCATCATAATTCTAAACTTTTCACGTATGCTAACATTAAAGCCTAACACGAGCCTATTGACCTTAAGTTTCTTAGTATTAATATGTAGAGCATACTGAAGAAACTAAATAAAACGGGCCTCAGACTCGAGCATCGTACAACCGCCATGTCCTAAGGGATTGAACTCATTGAGATGACACTCAATGAATTCCTCTGGTAGGTACCTCTCTCGGAACCATTCCTCAAACAGTTCCCATGACACATCTTCGATGGTCATGTTCAATTGTGGCAGGAGCGTCTTCCACCATAGAAGAGCGCTCCCCTTTAGTTGAAAGACTGTCATGCATACCTTCATGTTGGAGGTATAGTTGCAAAGTGAAAAACACATCGCCATATTCTCCAACCATGCCTCAGGAGTTGCGTCATCCAGGGCACCAAAGAAATCGAGAAATTTGACCTTCTTGAGTTCGCAGTGAATGATACCAGTACCGACCGGAGCGCGCGGTGGATCCTCAGGGGGTGTTGATGCCCTGGCCTCATCTCTATCCAAATGAATGATCAGTGCCTCAGAAATGCACTGAAAAGACATCATCATCCCAACCACATCACCCACCACTATCTGCTCTTGCCCGACAACCTGTTCATCTCCCTGGGGGTTAGACCCCTCAGGCGTGGATGTTGTTGTAGGTGTCGCGCCTCCTCCCCTAACACTCCGTCATCTGCCTCCGCTACGTCCTCTAACCATGATTACCTGCACAAATACAACTCAATGTAATTAGCAACATTATAATCAAATATCATATCAATGAAATTCGTAGTGTTCCCAAGTCGCAGGTTGAACTCGCTCTGATACCATATGTAATGACCCCATCGTTACGACTACAAGCAAAGAAAAAGGTGCAATTTTTTTTTTTTTTTAAGCAAGAAGGCAATGATGATATTGTTAACCACACGTAGATGACAAACACATGCACACCAATGAAACAACAGACAACCATGACTCCACGCACTGGCACAAAAGAAACTAGGCGAAACATGCGTAAAACAACAAGGAGAAACGACTACCCGCCTGAAACAACATGACCACGCCTACAAGCTAAAGGGAAACATCCCCATCCCAACACAACGGCCTCAATGGCCAGTTAACTAGTACCTCGATGGAACACTACCCAACACATGAAGGCGTTCAACCCATGCGCAAATCGCAAACTTACAATGATCAACAACACTCACACGAAAGGCACAAACTCCAACCAAGTTATCATTCACCTCTATACAATAGGGTGTGCCATGAACCCCCTCATCAGGACTCATGACATCCTTAGGTGATAGGTGTGACGGTAACCCTGGCGTGACATGACCTATCTAGACAACAACCCAAGAGGGATCCTATGCGCTAGGAGACTCAACTGACCGTCAACATATGAGAAGACTATGCCCCAGGCACCCACTTGCCAAGTCAACACGACATAAGGAAAACAGACAACTAAAATAATCGAACATCACAATAAATCCTTGGCGCAACCATTCTTTTTCCAAGTAGCCCAATTAAAATATGCGATTATCCATCATTGAAGTAATCTCTCAAGAAACTAGTTATTGCATTTCATGCAAACTGCTTCCCTTAAATAAAGCAAAAATAAACTGACCTTAAACTGAAAACATGACATCCTATCCAAGGCGCTATACTTAGGACTTGAATCCATCTACAACACTCAGTTTACCCAAATGAAACAACCTTTAAAATGCAAACAAATTGTCAATCAACACAACCCTTGAAATGCAAACATATGTGTAAATAAAACAGCCCTAAAAAGGTAACCAAGACCTTCAACACCGCGTGAAGGGCATATACACGTTGTATATAGATAGTTAGTTAGTAAAGTCCTAAATTCTAATATGGAAAATTGATATGTTAATTAGTGTAATCTGCTCCCCTTCTATAGTTAATTAAATATGTAAAAAGTAGGCAGTTGCATGTAGTTTTTTTTTATATATAAACCAAGAGGGAAATTCTAAAAACAAAGGTAAGTCGTTTAAAGTTTTTCTTTTAACCCTTTGACTCCCAATCCTCTGTACATTTAAATTGTTGCAAAATTTCTACCCAAAATCCAGACTCGAACCTTAAGGACTCAGAAACCCCGAATGCATCAAGAGTGCTATGTTGAAGAGGTACGTCCAAGTGTTTTTAAGTCAAGGAGAAGTTACAACCAGTTGAAAGTTAATGCAGGTTTTAAAAAAAAGGTGGGATCGATGTAGCATTACCAATCTTGCTGAGGTGTAAAAAGAAATAAGGATAATAAAGTGGTTTACTGGGGGAAGAGCCAAATCTTTTGCTAACAACCATCGATGAAATGTGAAGTAGTATGCACGTAGTCAATTAAATGTTGAGTGAGCGCTACTACCATCTAATAAGCATGATGGCTGACATGTATAAATAACTCTGATTTAAGTTAAATACCAATGCAATAAAACTGTCATAAAGAAACTCAATATAGTTGGTCTATTCCATTCCAGGACGCAAGCGTTCATTTCAATTCAATCAAAACGCATCCATTTCGATCCATAAAAAAAAACCGCAGGCATAAATAATAACCATGTCACCCACGATTACACTGCTATCCATCACTGCACAATGCTATATTAAATTTGTCGTCTAATTAATTTTAATAAGCAGGTGAACAGTTACAAATTGCTAGCATATTTAAAGTTATAAGAATGGCACCGCCTAATACTGAGTGTATAATAAAGAAAATCAACCCATATTCAAGAAACATATTGTTGTGCATATCTTAGAGACATGACCAGTACACTACATATCGTTGGGAAAAAATGCTATCAAGTAAAAATATAAAGCAGAGGGAAGACACATGTCAGGGGGTAAACGCCAGGTAAAAAAAAAATCGCCATAAAACTTATGCTGCCAAATGCTACCAAAGATAGTAGGCTATCTATTAAACACATTATAAAATTCATTAGAGAAAATAATGTATATTGAGATCGCTATCAAGGAGAACGAAAATCGTTGTGTGAGGAGGACGATTCACTGTGCAAAAGAAGCACGAATTCTCTGTGAAAGGAAGCACGAAAAGGTGGAGACAAAAGGGCCTCCAACACACAACACAAGGGGTGTCAAAGTCAATGAAAACAAACACGAAAATAAAATCCAACCAGCATGTATGATCGTAGCAAAAAAAATAAAAAAATTGATTGAACACTGTTAACAACATCAATCGCAGACACGGTAAAGAAAAACGCCCAGTAACTACAGCATACATACAAACGCGATCCATATAAAAGTCAAGGCTAACATTCAAGTGGGAATAAAAATGCAGTCTAAATAAAGAGAAACACTGTCATTAAATCGCAGAGAATGATGATGAACAACACACAGAGGTTTCAATTGAATGAAGGCGCAATGACCATCAACCAGCCAAGAGCAATCGACAAGGGTAGATGACTAGGAAATCACATCCTTCGCTCATCATCCACGCAAAAAAAATCACGGTGTTAGAATCTATAGGTCTATTAACACTGAAGTGACGACCATAGATCCAGCTCCTGGCCGACTGCTTAGGCGTGGACTGATGAGCTAGGGATGAGGGCGAAGTAAAAGCGCAAACTCATCACAAACTCAATAAAACCATAGGGCAATCACAACATTCAGGGATCGATTTCCAAGGGAATCAAGTTAAGCAATGAGCTTAAGGCTATGGGAATTTAAGTTCTTGATTAAACTACTAAGTCAAACACCTTCTTTACACAGTAAAAAAATGCAGAAATGAAAGCATAAGGTCTATAATAATCTACCATGTAGAATACAAGCAAGCGTACCATATCCCAATTTTCCCACGCGCTCCATGCAGCTCCCGCTTGCTGACCGATGAGACTTCACTGGTACCTCCTAGCCAATGCTAGGGGTACTCTTCTTCCACCTTATCCCCCTGAGCTGTAAAGGGGCCACGCACACTGAACCATAGAACAACTAGCTCCCATCTTGCCTCACAAGGACGAGCTACCACTCATCACCGAGCTAGGTATCCCAACTCCCACAAGCTAATTGAGTCAAGTCTAAATTTCTACAATGTAACATTACGCATAACAGAACTGATCCATCATCCTCCTCCTCACTCCTTTATATAGAGTTTCTAAGTCATCTCTTTCCCAATTTCCCATTTAATTTATTGTTCAAAAAATTAATTCAAAAAAATCCTCCCCGTACATGTGTCACCCATCCCCTTCATTGTGCCATAAATTAATTTCATTAATTAATTAATTACTCCTATTTCCCTCACCCACCTAAAAGCATTCCTAGAATCGCCCCTAGGTGTCGCCATATTCCCTTACACATTTTAATGACTTACCCCCTTACTAATTTCCTAGTTGAGTTTAAGTTATAAAGTTCTTAAATGCTAGATACCTTACTAAGTTATTCTTTCTGTTTTTTTCCTTGTGTTTCCCCTTTCTTTTTATGTTTCCCTCTTTTTCCTAGTTTCCTAATTCTTTTAAATTTTCCTCTTTCCCTTTTCATTTAAAACTCAAATTAGCAAGTGTAGATAATTACCCTTTTTCCCCTTTTCCTTTTTAATTAATAAATTTTAAATTAGCATATGTAACAAAANATGATTAATGATGATATCTATATATATATATATATATATGTATCACAAGTATCACTTAGACCTAGACTTTATTTTCCTAGGCTAGGCAACATTTTTATTAGGGAAATTGTTTTAAAACTTTCTCATCACATTATTCGTTCTAAGGCCATAGGTTTATTCATTTATTATTTAACATGACGTGCCCTTCAAGACGCACTCTATGCTCCAAAGGTGCCACTCACCTCTTGAATGACCTGGTAGACATCAAAAACCCCTGGAGTCAATACTCTGCCAGGTGATCTTGTGGGAGACTAAGGGACTCTAACAAATAAGGCCCCTGCCTTATTGCACTCCCCTTAGAATCATCGTGAGCGACTGTCGTAGTCGTCCCTCACGACATCATGGGTCTTCTCAAACTAGGTAATCTTTAAACAACAGTTTGATCCACAGTGAGAGTGTTAGTAGGTTGTGGTAGGGTTGTTGTCCACACCTCTCCCTCAACGTCTCTGGTTATAGTGTGTGACCCCTCTACTCCACATGTGCCTCTGGTCGGCAAGCTATCGTCAGCCTGCATTATCAACAAATCATGTCAGAAATAATATCCACAATCATATCATCGAATTAGATGCACAAATGTCATATATACGACAATCAAACCCCAATAGTCAACTCCCGACTCGATCTGGAGTCTAAGGGGTTTCATCGATGCCTCTGCATCCTCGAGGTCCAAAATCCTGCACACTTAGGAAAACCAAGTCAATAGCACATGTCTATGTCAATACAACAAAATAACATGTCATCAATCCATAACGCCTCATAATCATAATCAAATGCCCAATAATATAATAATCTGGATCACTTGCAAGCAAGTGTCCTCAAAGAATAAGTTCGCTCAGTGCGTGCAAGAGCGTGATATCACATCACCAGTGTTGAAATTCCATTTAATAACATAGCTATGATTGTAACAAATCATTCCACCAGCACCACTATTCTGACTGTCCCCTACAGCCGCACCATCCAACCAACCCACATTCTCATGAAGCCGAAGTGGAGCCCTGATATGGGAGGTGGATAGTTGTACTTGTGTTTCCTTACTAGCACAACATCACCTTCGAGGCTACCAACTGTGGGATGGTCAATCTGAAATCGAAGAGAAGACTGTTTCTTTTTAACCAAATACACGAGCACACAGTTGTTGGGAGAGTAATGTAGGAATGATGCTCGACATCAAATGATATGAGACCGTATTTGACAGATTGACCCTCCCAGGTTAGATTAGTATTGAGTGATCTAGCTAATAAAGATCATACCTGTCGAGTGAAAGGAAATGAAACAAACAAATGGGATATTGTATCTTGATTACATATGCACAATATACAATAACTCGGGCCTTCCCATCCGCGACCTAGCAGGACATCCCAAGTAGGAATTTTACTGTTAAGGAGCAACCAAAAAAACAATTTTAGTTTTAGGGGAAGGTGCCATTTCCAAAGCTTATAAGCCCAATCCGTGGAAACTGGAGCCCACAAACTATCGGACAAGGCTCTATATAAATATTTGACAGTTGAGTAACCCAAACCGTCACCGCCCGACCACCCTAAATCATCCTTCGTAGGATCTAAAAGGATACCCGTGCTAGCTAGCGCCCTTATGTACTGTTCCCATTCCTGAGCTAGAACACCAAATAATCCAATTTGAGTTGCATCTTTCCAATAAGAGGTTTGAGTCTGAGGAAGAGTAGAATTCTTTGCTTGGTAAAGAAAATTTATTCCACAATGATTTAGGGTAGTTAAGAGTATTTGAAACAGAAAACAAAGAGATCCTAAACCCATAATTTGATCCCTTCCAGCTTGAATAGACACCCCATTACCCGGATTCCAATAGAGCCAATGATTTAAGAGTGGCTTCATTTTTAAAAGGTTTCCCCAAACTGGAGAATATCCCCCTTGTGATCTAACCTACAATCTAAACCACATTGATACCGACACGTAAGGAAAATATTTTCCTTTTATAATATTTTGTCAGATCCCCTCAATTGTTAAATCACGCCGCAAAGATTTTTCCACCAATTCTTTATTGAATAATTCCAAGTTATTTATCCCCCAACTGCCAGCTTTCTTTGGCCTAGATAAGCTATCCTGATTGCATACATGGAGACTTTTCTTTTCCTTACAACCCAGCCACAAGAAAGAGTAGATCATTTGTCTCAATTTTCT
>JASDQU011101752.1:8723-23651 GCA_032191745.1 Picea mariana
TTGACCCAAGTATTTTTCTGTTGTAACAAACTTAATTCTACAGCCATTAGGACTAAAACAAAACACTCTTTATTTCATTCTTTACTCTCTAATCTAATGTTGAAATTCACTTGTGAACCTAGATTATTGTTCTACTAATTATGGGCTATCATTTGTATGGTTTACTTGTTGATTTCCATGGATAGATGTTGCTTCTGTATAAATTGTTTGATACAACCATTTGTGTAACACCCTGGGTTTCGTCACTCCAATTTAAATAATGTAGTGTTACAATGTTGATAGGCATGAGTGCCCAAACAATTATTAAAGGGCCAGTATGCCCAATAAATGGTATGTTTTGATCATTATTAATAATAAACACATCGTTGGCTGCTAGACGGACAAGGAATAAAGTTATAGGGGGCCATGATTCCATAAGAGAGGGGGCTTAAGGGGCTAAATGTTTATTCCTATGTTAATTACCTTTTTTACCTAAGGGAGGGGATCGATTACGTGAGATTCTTGGGGAAGGACAGGAGGTTCTTGATTCCCCACAAAAATACTTAAACCCATCCCTGGTCTGATTGCGAGGTTGTTCGTTGGCTCATCCTCTCCTTCACTCTTGCATTCGTACCATTCTTTCCCTCACGCCCTTTTATGCATTCACTCACCCATTCATTGATTCATCCCCACCTACGTCTCGGTTGGGTAAAGGGAAAGAAACTGTTGAATATTAGCCACAAGATAGTTGGTTGTAATGGTCATTGGTGCAATCCGGCCATGAATTGGGGCCTGCATGTATGAGATGTTTGGCCTGTGCCCTATTTTGCTCACAAATGCGAGTCTTGAGAGTTCCAGCATTGAGATTCTGGATCAACTATGCTGGAGAGCCTAGAAAAAGGAAAAGGATTGCCTGAGGGACTGCATGGCAGAGAAGGGTTGAGGTCCATTCTCTTGGGTGGTACAGGCTGGGTGGAAGAGAGATGGGTACTTGGATTGTTGTGGGTGATGGGAAACCTGTGAGAGATTGAGAGATGACTGGTTTGGGAACCCAAGTACACTCTAGAACTGTCCTTGTGGATTTATAGCCCTGGCTCAAGGGTGACACTGCTGTTGAGATTTGGAGCAGTGGTGTCTACGGTTGGGTGGAACATCCTTAGTCTGCAACTAGTTGGTGTCGCCTTTTTATAAAGATAAGTGGTATCTATTGTGATATTATTATTTGTGTATGAATGTATTCTGCTATGTATTTAAATTATTGTTTAACTAAATCTTAGATTATGCATGCTTGTTGGATATTGTTGTGCATGTCGTTAAATATTTTATCTTATGCATCCTTATTAAATAAAGAAGGTACCGGTAAGAGTAAAACATTTAAGGGTGGGCTTGAAGGTAGCATACCCCAGCCTGTGGGTGGCTGGGGATGTTATGCATCTCTTTTCTCTAGCAGATTTGCGGCCCCTTGCAGATCTTCTGAACGATGTCAGCGTCTCTCCTATTTCTCCATCCTCCTCAGACTCCTCCGAGTCATGCTCCTCATCGGAGGCTTCTGGTTGCTTATCCTTATTTCTTGCCGTGTCACTTTCTTCAGGACATGTTCCTGCTGAAGTCATTTTCTCTGAGGGTTTGTCCTGTCTAGCTTCTTCCCGAGGAGTCTCTTCTGAAGAGATTAAGAGCTCATACCTATTTCCTTGACTTTTTGGAGGAGGATCATTCTGGGTGGAGGCAGGCTGAGAGCCTTGAGCCCCAGTCTTCTTGTGAGTTGTCTTTGACCTCTTGACTTGGTTCCAACCATCTTCCTTTCCTTTCTCTGCTTCCCCTTTGTTCGGACACCCTCTTGCAAAATGGCCATAGACGTGGCATTTATGGCATTTGAAAGGGAGTTGCTCGTAGTCCAGCACTTGCACATGTGTCCAACTGCCAACCTTTATTTTGATGGCCTCCAGAAGTCCCACCTCTAGGTCCACCTCGACACAGATTCGGGCGCAATCATACTGATCGTTGTTGTTTTCTCTATCAATGAACTTTCCCAAGGCATCTCCAATGTGCTTGAGGGAATCCTAGTTCCAGCAGTGCACAGGAAGATTAGGGAGCCGAGCCCAGACAGGAACTGTCGTTGGGACATCCACGGTCGGGTCGAAGTCAGGGGTCCATTTGTTGAGGTAGAGGCCCTGAGGTCCCAAGAAATAGGGCTCATTCCTGAAGATCAAGTCTTTGTCCTCCTTTGTGTTGAACTCGAACAGGAAGTAGCCTCTACCCAGAAAATATGAGGTGACTGTGTTCTTGATCAGTGGAATCCAATTCTTAACGACCCAGTTTTCTGTCGATTTTGGCGAGGGCCAAAGGCCCGTGAATTGACCCACCAAGGCCCGATCTGCCAGGGACAAGGCGACCTGGATCGGACCCTTAGAAGGGAGGTTTACCTTAGGAACATCGTCGAGCTTTTTGACGAACTTAGTGGCTTCGGGTTTCTTCTTTTTGGGCAACAAAGCTAGCAGGGAGGAGAAGGCAGCTTCAGCATCCGGGGGCGGAGCATGCGAGGGCCCGAGGGGCAAGTCTTGGGCCTCCATGGCAGCGTCGACCTTACAAACTTATCCCTTCACTCTGTCATAACTCATCTTCTTGTTGAAGAATGATGTCCACAAAACCTGACACGATTTTCCCACTCGCCCTTCAGAGGAGAACTCGGCCTCTCCCAGCAAACCCTTTGCCAGAGCTCAATGTTGCCACACACTGGAAAATGGAACGATTATGATAGCATGCATGCAACGATTATGCATGCAATGATTATGCATGCAACGATTCCCAACGATCACTGCTCAAAGGCACAGACCAGATCCACGCCCGCTCCACGTTCAACAGGCAGTGCTCAACAGTCCTCTTCACCAGTGAGCGACCCACACTCCGGCAAGCGATCCGCCTCCACAGCGAGCTTGCTGCTCCACAGTAGCACAAGATAAGCGCACGCCTCTCTTATTTGGAAATCACCCTTCTAGAATGCGTAGAAGCAAACAACGATCTCTTCCACACACAGTTCGATCCCTCTCCAGCGATCTGCGGCCTCAGTTCGTCTCTTCTCGGAATCTGGACAGAGAAGGTAGTTCGCACCCTAAAGGAAAGCAGCCTGCGAAAAAATTTCAGAGAAGGTGAGTAATAGAGGTTCGCACCCTACCAGAGGAGAGGCCTGCGAACCTTTACAATTTTCGCACCTGCACTCTCGGCCTCTTCAAACCCTTGCCATCAAAACTTTATTATTAAAGAGCATAATTTTATAAAAATAATTTTTTAATAGAGAATCAAATTCCACTCCTAATCATTAAATAAAAATGGCGATTAACATGATTAGCATAATATTGTTTTTTTTATTACATTAAAGTTTAAAGTTTTTAGACCATTAAAGTTTTTTATTGCTTTTTAAACTGTTGGTGGGGTACCCGCTGATTTCCCAGGTGTCTCCTTCCACTTCTTTATGCTTCTTATGGGATATTTGTTTATGATTATTGTCGTAACGTTTCAGAACCTCACTTACATATTGGAAAATAAGGACTGGCATCCTCAGTCGAAGGAGGCAGCTGGATCTGTCTTTGCATGGATTTCCAATCCAAATAACTACTCTGATAGTTTTTTTAAGTTAGGTTTTGGAAACTCGGGACTCCCATCTCGACGGAGGTAGCTGGATCTTTCCAAGCATGGATTTCCAATCCAAATAACCTAAAAACATCTTTCCAAGCATGGATTTTCAATCCAAATAACCTAAAAAATGTTTCGAAGCATGGATTTCCAATCAAATAACCTAAAAAATTAGAGCAGTTATTTGGATTGAAATGCAGCCGCACCTTGTATATTGACTGCGGGAATTTGCATAATGTTCTTTTTTCACTCATCAACTTTCACAAATGGCTCCAGCTGCTGCGGTCCGCCTAAGCCAAAATGGACAGTATGTAAGATTCTGCACATTGACATTAATTTTTGCAATGAAACGATTAAGTAACTCGTAGAAAATGGATTGATTAGGGCTTATTAATCAGCGCCCGTCTCTGATTACTTAAAGTATTTTACTTGCATAGTTCATCTGGTTTTGTAAAACTTTGATTAATGTTGTAATATTCCATTCTTGGAGTATCTTAGTTTAACAGTTTCACTTCTATTTTCATAAACTTGAAAGCATTTTACTTGCCTAGAATCCAATACGGTTTTGTAAAACTTTAATTAATGTTGTAATATTCAATTCCTGAAGTATCTTAGTTAAACAGTTTCACTTCGATTTTCATAAAACTTCTATTTCATAAACTGTATAAAATTTTATTTTGTTGTGTCATTTTCTAAAAGTGGTTGGCAAATGTTACCGAGTTTTCAATGCTTTACAAAAATAAAGAGTCCAATGCGCTCTTTCTTGGGAAACCCTAGCTAAATTTATTTTTGTTGACTCGTTTCGAAGGCATTTCTGTATTTCGACTTCAACATTCTACGCAGTTGTTTAAGATGTTTTTCTTAGGTTCTTTTAAGTTACAATTTTCGTATTTACGGCCGTGGATTTCTGGCCTTTTCATAATCTCTAATTTCCATATTCCACCAGCCGATAGGGTTTCGATTGGAAAATGGCAGCTCGGTTTCAATACCTCCTGAAAATTTGATAATCTGATCTTCAATTGTTTATACTAATCCGTAAATGATATAAATGACGAGCCGATAGGGTTTCGATGGAAAAATGGCAGGTAGGGTTTCAATAGCTCGTGAAAATTTGATCTTCAATTGTTTTATAATAATCCGTAAATGATATAAATGATGAGAAAACGACATCGATCCGCGTATAATAATAATTAACAATGAATAAATTGGATTAATGAAGGGAAAACGATAAAAAAAGGTTGATGCGCCAGAATGATTATCCGGCAGAACGAAAAATTATATGGTTTGACCTAGTTGTTTCAAATCCTGTCATCCACGTTTTCATTTTTCGCGCATTCAGATTGGTTAAATATAACTAGTTTCAACATCGGTGTTATTCAGATGGTTAGATTGATTGGATGGTCTCGTTAAAATTGTAAAATCTCCAAACCCTAGATTAGTTGCATCTGCTGCTTTCATAGCTCAGTTGGTTAGAGCACCCGTTTAGTAAGCGGGAGGTCTTGAGTTCAACTCTCAAAGGAAGCATTCCGATCTTATCCTTTCTCAACTATTTTGTACACTGATACACGGAATTGACTTGTGGTAATTTACGTTCTTCACCTTTTGACAGAAATTTAGATTAGAATTAGAGCCACACCAACAATGCAATTGCACGTAAATTTCAGAATGTGGACGTGCCGGAGTCGTTATCGGGCATGACTAGAAATCATGTGGGCTTTAGATTAGAACTAGAGCCACACCAACAATGCAATTGCACGTAAATTTCAAAATGTGGACGTGCCGGAGTGATTATCGGGCATGACTAGAAATCATGTGGGCTTTTCCCGCGCAGGTTCGAATCCTGCCGTCCACGTTTTATATGGATTTCCTCAATTTCAGGTTCAGATGTTTATATGTAACTTGGCTTTTGACAGTTTTTATTGCTAGTTTCAACTTTGCTGGCTAGATTGATGGGATCATGTTTGTTAAAATCCCTGCTTTAAATGGGTTTCTCTCTAGATTAGCCTTGAATGGGTTTCTCCCTAGATTAGCCTTAAATGGTTTATACCAGTCTGCTTTTATGCAATTATTGCGTTTGTGCGACTCAAGTATTGCCCAAAGAGATGTATGAATCAGTTACAGCATATTCATATTGATTACGTCTCTTACTTCAGATGACAATCTCTTTTGTGCTTTGCATATGTGGGTATAGTTCGGTTGCGAGAGAAGCGGCAGACAAAAGACCTGAGGGTAGCGTGTTCGTCCACGGTTACAGCAATCAGTTCTCCAGATGAGCATGATCTCGGGTAGTGGTGGAAACCATATTCTTCCCCAAGCTTTCATCGATCATCTGCAAAACCAAGAATGAAAGGATGTTGAGCAGATTGGTTTGGGGGAGGATTTGCCTGCGATATAGTCAGACTATATTAGAGCCTCAAAATTGGCTATATCTAAATCACAATAAGGGAGGATGAACTGGTTTGACAACATGCCCCCAATGGTGTCTACACTCCGAAAGTAAGACAAAAATCACTGCAAAACACTTCCATATGTTGAAAGGGGGTAAGAGAATCCTACTGGTAATCAAAGTGTCGTGAAATGAAAGCAAGCCACATGGCTTGTGTGTGAGTGATAATGAGGATCAGGTGCACAGAGTAATGACATGCAAGTCCAAGGAGATGAGCAGCGATGGCGGAACTGGTTCACACCTGGAGATCTGGTTGCAGCTCCAGCCATCCATCAACTTATAGTATTAAGGAGTACGTTGCACTGTTAGCTGTAGACTGAACTGTCTGTTGTAGACTACTTTGACAAAACAGAGATCCCTGTTGTTTTACTTGTCCGCAGTGCAGTAGGAGAACTATGAGTCGTCCTGGGTTTTATAGCTTCTTGGAACCCCCACTTTTCTCAGTCTCTGAAACTCTCATTTGGGCCCACCTATACGGAGCAGGTGGTCTCTAGTTTTCTCCTCAGACCTATTACGTTTTTGTGAGTTCATACAGCATCTCTAACTGTCTGCTTACTTGTAGAAGTTCTTCTCCACTAGTGACTTAGAAGATTCCTTTATGGAGTTTGCCGGCTCAGATCCCACTGAAGGGGGGGACGGGGACCCATGGGACCAATTGGATGTCTTAGCATCGATTGATGAGTTATGTAGCAACCACTACCGGAGAACACACCATAATGATACTCTCAAGAAACCTGCTCCATCTCAGAGTCAACAGTTTTTAAACTCTGTTACTAGAGGGACTAAGCCGCAGTCTGAACATGAGGGAGTACAAAAAAATTTTAGCCAGAAAGGAAGGAAGTTAGGAGGGAAACGCCCAGCTGGAGGGTAGTCAACTTGGCGGACCTTCTACTTATCACAAGAGTTGCACTACCAAGAGGACGCACAGAGTCTGGAAACCAAAACAGAAACATCCCAGACTTGTGCTTGTGCTTGGGATGGACGTAGGACTCTCTGAAGCTTTCACTCTGGTTCTTTGTGCCTTAGTTGGGAGGCTATCTTACAAGGATAAATGTAAGTAGAGACAGGAGGACTAGATAACAACCACTTGGAAACCTATTCTAGGCTATGTCCCAAAGGTCCACATACTCCATAAAGGGTGGCTAGGCTTTATTTTTAAGAACCTTGAGGACACAGTTTGCATCGTGGATAAGTTCTAGGAATATGGGGGAGGAATCCTAATGCTTAAGAGATGGAGGATCGACTTCAACCCATCTATGGAATACTTCAGGTACGGACACATCTGGGTCCTCCTACCGGGCCTCCCTTTTCAACTTTGGAACCAGCAAGCGCTTGAACTCATTGGAACCTCGTTAGGACGTTTCCTAAGGGTGGACACACTCTCTCTTTCTGCTTCAGATAAAAGAATGACAAAGGTCTTAGTGGAAATAGACATCCACGATGGGCTGCCGAAGATTTTGGAGATAGAATGGAGACGCCTTCTCATTTCTCAGCACCTAGATTATCTAGGAATCCCTTTTTGGTGCTCGTATTGCCGCAGAACAGACCATTTGAGAAATGAATGCTCACAGTTCCCTCTTACCGTGACAGAGGAGGACCCATCGAAGGAGATTGGTTTTGATGGTTATGATAGACATCCAGAATTGATGGGAGCGGAGGCTCTTCATCAGAGGAGGGAAGCAAGCTCTGAACCAGTTGATGACTCACTTGTAGGTAAGCTTAAACTATTTTGTCCCTCTCCATACAATACTCTCTCTGCATGGGAAAGGCTCAATCTTAACTCATTGGCAACAAACATCATGAACCCTGAGCTTTTAGGGTCTGGAACTTTGGAGCATGACTCCCCTTTACACTCCTCCCCTTCTTCGCCTAGTCATGTCCCCCTAAGCGACTCTGTTACAGCCCGGGTACCGGATGACTTGGCACCTCCAGCCCCTTGCGAAGAGCATGACTCCACCACACTTCCAGGCTATGCTAAGTCGTCTTATTCTGAACATGACCTGGACAACTTGCTTTCTTCTATCACTCCAGCCTCCACCTCTCCTTCTGGCTCCCTTCCCATCCCCACTTACACTGGTAAGACTATTATTCAACCCACTATCCACCCTAGCGACCTTCCATCTTCATCGGGAGCGAGGAAGGCATCTGAGACTGATCCTTCTTGGTCTCGGGGTTTAGGTTTGGAGCTTTCGCCACTAAAAACTTGTAGTGCACATAAAAAGGCAGACATAGAGGCTTCGAGTTTAGCTTCACAAGCTACTGATTTTGATCTAGGGGCGCTTAGAGGATTAAAATCCATTTCTCGAGGTAAGTCATGATTCTCCTATTCCACAATATTAGAGGGGTAGGAGGACCCCTGAAACTTGCCTCCATGCATCAAATCCTTGAGAAGACACGACCGTCTGCTATTTTTCTCCAAGAAACACTTGTGGAAGCGGCAACAGCTAGAAATTTTATGTACACTTTTGGACCTGATTGGATGGTCTACGCAGCAAGCTCTGTAGGAAACTCGGGAGGGCTCTTGGCCTCTTGGGATCCTACCTTTTTTTATTTAACACCTGTGCTAAGTCCAGGAGGGATTTTGTTAAGGTTTAAGTTATTATTAGAGTTCTTTGCATTTCACTAGCTAACAGTAGCATAAGATAGGATCACTAAGAAATACATTATCACAAGAGACACATCATTTATCCTGGGAAACCCTCATGGGGGAGAAAACCCAACAAAACTTCCTTATTATAGATAGCCAATACAATGCCAAGAGATAAATCAAACAAATACAAAATTTCCTCTCCCAAGAATGCGCCTCTCTCTCTCTCAATCTTCTCCGATTGTAGCTCTGAAACTTGCTCCTCAATGAACAAGTGAGTGTATGTATAAATGAGGCGCTAGCCTCCTTATTTATACAAATCTGCCACATGTGGAGGTGTCTTTTCACTGGCAAGGCCGACTTCTCAATCTAGGTGGTTAAAACCACCTTTAATATATTATCGGGCCTCTTTAATATATTTTGGGGTTGACTTCTTATTCTGCCTATTACAATTATGTTTTGACCAATCAACAAAACAGGATTTGGTCTTTTACAATAGCTGACATGATCAATCCACAATAGGGGATTGATCTAATGAATAATACAACAATAATAATTAGAATACGCTTTCCAGTTACATTATTTCAACACTCCCCCTTAACAAGAAGGGTATTCTATAACAACTTCAGGTGAGAGAGAGAACAACGTCATCAACAACATCAGGTGGGTGAGAGGACATCATCATCAATATCATTTTGGAACATTGACTGGTGTATCTATAAATCATTGGACGTTTTTCTCATCATCAACACAACACAAAGGCTGGAGCATTATCAACACAGCATGGAGCTAGAGTAGCATCATCATCCTCATTGGTATGAGGCTAAGGTAACATCATCATCATCTTCAGCATTAAAGCTGAAATAATGTCATCATCATCATCTTCAGCAAGGACTCGGGAGCTGAAGTGGCATCATCATCATCATCTTCAGCAAGAATTCAAGAGTTGAAGTGGCATCATCATCATCATCATCATCATCTTCAGCAAGAGGCTAAAGTAGCATCATCATTATCAACTGCATCGACATGGATTAGTATAACACTAATACATCCTCATCATCAATAACAACACAAGGATGATACAACATCAAAAACAACAATTTCACAGCACAAACGCTGGCAACACATCATCACAGCATGAGGTTGGCAACACATCACAACAATCAAGCTAGCACATCATCACAGCAATTAAGCTTTCACACCACACAACAATTAAGCTGGAAAACACCACAACAATTAAGTTGTAATCACAACACAACAATTAAGCTAGAATCACAATACTAGATTGGCTTTACATCACATCCATTAAGATGGAAGCACAATACTCGGCTTGCTTTTCATCACAGAAATTAAGCTGGAAGCACGATACTAGACTGGCTTTACGTCAAAACAATTAAGCTGGAAGCACAGTACTCGGCTTTCTTTTCGTCACAACAATTAAGCTGGAAGCACGGTACTAGACTGGCTTTACGTCACAACAATTAAGCTGGAATCACAGTACTCAGCATATCTCAACACAATACCTAGACTGGATTTACGTCACATCGATTAAGTTGAAAGCACAGCACTAGGAATATCTCAACATAACAGCTAGACTGGCTTTACGTCACAACAATTAAGCTAGAAGCACAATACTAGGCATATCTCAACACAATAGCTAGACTGGCTTTACGTCACAATGATTAAGATGGAAGCAAAGTACTAGGCATATCTCAACACAACAACTAGACTGACTTTACATCACAACAATTAAGCTGGAAGCACAGTACTAGGCATATCTCACCACAACGATTAAGATGAAATCTCATTACTAGACCGGCTTTACGTCACAACAATTAAGCTGGAAGCACAGTGCTAGACTGGCATATCTCAACACAACACTACTCCCCCTTTCAAGGGAGGTCCTTTCGGACTATACCAAGCTTATCTCGAATGTGTTCAAACTTTACATGAGATAGAGGCTTCGTCAACACATCGGCAACCTGTTTTTACATGCTAACATATTGGAGCTTTATGGCTCCTCTCTGCACCATGTCACAGATGCAATGATATCGGATCTCTATGTGCTTTGAATTGTCATGAACTACATGATTCTCTGTCATTTTTATGCAGCTCTGGTTGTCACATAGGATCGTGGTTGCTTCCATCTCTAGGTCGAATAGTGATGCAGGAGCATCGTATAAAGCCAAAGGCATGCGCCTAACCAAAGGAGACAGCTGGAAAAGCACCAACGCACATTTTGAAATGTTTTGAAGATTAATGAATGGACATTAATGTAATAGCTAGAGAAGCGTACTTACCTTTGTGTTTTGGAGATTGTAAACAGATCTTGAGCATTGCTCTCATCTGTCGAATGAAGAGGCATTTATGTGTAATGAATGTAAAGTAGGTAGATTTAAATAATAGATTAGACAGTTTTAGGAGCATAGGAGGTAGGAGGGAAAACAAATCATAGACACCCTCGACCCTTTGATCATTGGGAACATTATGATTCAGATTTCATAAGTTGTAGAGCTGTAGAGGAGAACAAAGAATTTTTTTCATGCATTCTAGCTGTAGTTGTTTACCATGTATGAGAGCACTGGAATTAATGAAAGAAAAGATTTGATTCCAATCTTTGTGTTTGTGATGGCTCTTGGAATCGCATGTTAAACGATATGTTGTGGCTTATTTGCATTCTTTGTGCGCATTTTATTTCAATGCAAATCTGTGTGTGTATGTTCTAGGATTCTATGTTAAATATTTGAATACTGGATAAGGGGAGAATGAGTTTCAACTGTTTCTCTTTCTGAGAACGCCTGCAAAGAGTGCAGTGGAGGGTCTACAAGGAGTGCGTCGATCATACTCTGAGTTTTACCTCAGAACTCTCAAAAGATATCCAAAATTTGTCTTTACAGGCAAGAGTGTTAGCAGAGCATAGAGTCGTGCAAGGTGTGCGTAGGTTGGGTGAAGTCTTAGATTTTACCAAATCCAAGAGAGGAATTGAGGGACTGTTGTCGTAAGGAGTGCACAGAGTTGAAGATCTAAAATAACTAGAGGTTATTTGAAAACTGTCGCAAGGAGTGCGTGTAGGGACTCTTTTTGGAGGCTTTGAGTTTGCAAGTGAAAGCTTAGGAGGGTTAGAACCTGTGAATTGTACCAAAGGGAGACGGAGGTTGAATTGTTTTACAGGAATCAAGTTCAGGAGGGAAGGACGCCAAATCGTCTGGCCAAAAGTCCTTGAGAAGTTGAATCAGACGATTGAATCGCTTCAGGAGGAAGTGCCGAAATCCCGTGAACCGTTGGATCTCTCAGAACAGGGAAGAGATTAAGACTGAGTGTCTTTTCAACACCTTTAAGCTCTAAAGGGATAGTGATCGTCAGATCCGAATCAATGTGGGTCGTTGATCTCGCATGCGAACTCGCATATCAAAGTTCAGGGAATGGAGTGACAAGAGGTTTGGGGTCAAGCATCTTGGATCGCCGATTTGCAAAATCTTGATACGTCGTGGGCCGTCAAATCAAGGACGGCATACAATCGTTGGATCTCGTCAAAGGTTGGATTTTGGAGTTGGGGATTCGTAAGGAGAGTGTACAAGGGGTGGTGCTCCAAATCGCGAATTCGCAAGACGTGAAAGGCGCTTGCGCCTAAGCTTGGTTGTGGTCACGTTGGAGAGAGGGCTTACACCATAAGCCCATTCAAAATTTCGTGTTTCGGCTATTGCCAAGAGCCATGGCATAGTGTTCGAAGCACCCCAACTTGCGAAAACCGAAATCCTATGTGGGATTAAACAGAGGGTTTTGTTAACCTTTGCCGTGGTCTAGAGAAGATCCTGCGTGGATCTTGGCCTGAGGGCAGGAAGTCTGCATCAGTTGTGGTATCAAAGCCCAGCACAAGTTCTTTGCTTTTTGTAGCAGAGAGAAAAGAGGAATTTTACATCCATGCCACCGATAAAAGAGGCGCACAGTTGATGATGGGGATATCAACGAAGCTAAAAGTGAAAATGAAGTTGAAAACGAAGGAGAAGAAGTTGCAGTCGAAGATGCTGCAGAAGAACGCTTATTCAAGGCTGTTGCTAGGATAGGTGCTAGGGAAAAAATGGACATTCCAATGTACAAAGACAACTTGGATATTGAAGAGCTTCTAGACTGGATTAGAGCTCTAGACAAATACTTCAACTATGAGGATGTCAAGGAAGACAAGAAATTCAAACATGCCGTTACTAGATTTAAAGGGCATGCAACACTGTGGTGGGATGAACTGCAGGCTGATAGATGTTGCAAGGGAAAGCAAAAAATCAAAAGTTGGGAAAGAATGGTTGCAAAAATGAAAGCCAAGCTTATATCCAGGGATTATCAAATAAATCTGTTTCGGAGGATGCAAAATTTGAGATAGAAGCTGATGTCAGTGAAAGAATACACTGAAGAGTTCGATAGGATAAACATCAGAGCAGGTCATCGGGAAAGTGATGATGAGAAAGTTGTCAGGTATATGAATGGTCTGCGATATGACATTCGGGACAAGATGAGCATGATGACCATCTGAACCATAGAAGAAGCTTATCAAATGACTCTGAAAGATGAGGAGAAGCAGAGCCAAAAGCAAGGTCAAAGAGGTCGAGGCAAAAATCAAAGCAAAGGGAAGACGATTGCCTAGGACAGAACTCAGAAACCTAAAGAAGAAGGGAAGAAACCTCAAACTCAATCTGAGAGAGGAGGAAGCTCACAGGGGAGGTAGTATGCATATAGAAATATTTTTCCTTGAACCAGAGGAAGAGGAAGAAGCTGAGAAGGTTTGCATTAGTTGTGGTATCAGAGGAGGTGAAGTGAAATGCTTTGTCTGTGGGAAAGTCGGACACAAATCCTATGAGCGTCCAAATAGGAAGAAAGATGGTGGTGAAACTCACAGTGCCGAAGTTCAAGGATGGAATGTTGACGCAGAGGACGCTGAGGGCAGAAGATCTTTGATGATGAGGAAATTTCTCTTGAAACCAGAGAAGGAGCCAGAGAACCCAGCCCAAAAAAACAACCTGTTTCAGACTGCTTGCAAAACCAAAGACAGGGTATGCAAGGTCATAGTAGACAGAGGTAGCACAGATAATCTTGTATCTATGGAAATGGTAGAAAAGTTGGAGCTGGAGACTGTTGCACATCCAAGCCCATACAAAGTTTCATGGCTACAAAAAGGACATCAGGTAAATGTCACTAAACAATGTTTAGTTGAATTTAAAATAGGAGGATATAAAGATGAGATATTATGTGATGTCATTCACATGGATGTTTTTCATCTATTGCTGGGTAGAAAATGGAAATATGACATAAATGTGGTGCATGATGGGAGAAAGAACACGTACACTCTAGAGAAGAGCGGTAGGATGCACATGTTGTTGTCGATTAAGAATAAAGAGGTGAAAACAGAGATGAGCAACACTGTACTTCTCATGAGTGGGAAGGGACTTCTTAAGGAAGTCAAGAAGAAGGAAGACACACAATTCATTGTGGTTAGGAAGCCCATAATTGTTTTGAACAACACTAGGATAGATGATTTACCATAAGAAATACAGGAGTTGCTGGAAGAATTTTCTGATATAGGAGTGGACGAACTACCTTGTTCATTGCCACCTATCAGGAGTATAAGCCATAATATCAATCTTATACCTGGATCCAGTTTGCCAAATAAAATAGTGTACAAGTTGATGCCACAGGAGAATGAAGAAGTTAAGAGACAGGTCCAGGACTTAATGGACAAAGGATTGATTCGAGAGAGCTTGAGTCCATGCGTTGTTCTGACAGTGTTTAGCACAAGAAAGGACGATGGCTAGAGAATGTGTATAGACTTGGGGGAAATTAACAAAATTACCATCAGATACAGGTTCCCATTGCCAAGGATGGATGACTTGATGGATTGCTTTAGTGGAGAAAAGTTTTTTTCAAAGATTGATTTGAAAAGAAGATATCATCAGATTAGAATGAGAGGGTGATGAATGGAAGACAACCTTCAAGACAATTGAAGGGTTGTATGAATGGCTTGTCATGCCATTTGGCCTGACAAATGCTCCCAGTACTTTCATGAGGTTGATGAACGAAGTCCTGAAAGATTTCATTGGGAAATTCGTCATTGTATATCTTGATGATATATTAATTTTCAGTAAAACTGAAGTAGAACATTTAAAGCATTTAGATGTAGTGATGAGGATGTTACATGAAGAGAAATTGATGATCAATATGAAGAAATCGTCATTTATGAGGACATAACTCATTTATTTGGGTTTTGTTATCTCTACAAATGAATTGAAAATGGATCCAG
>JASDQU011101754.1:30776-44489 GCA_032191745.1 Picea mariana
AATAATTTCTTCTCACCACACTTATGTCCCTTACTGTACTTGTTGTCACAATTAAAGCATAAACCTTTTGTTTTTCTTTCCTCCAATTGTTGAGGTGTCAACCTTGTAGGTTGAAGTATTTTGGAAGAAGGAGAATTATTCTCTCTATAGATGTTGGGATTGGTCCCTCTAGTAGCCATAGCCATATTTTTACTTTCAACATTTCTTGCCACCTTAAATGCATTCTCCAATGATTTGGGTTCCCAAAGGGGAACCTCATGTTGAATGTTATCCTTTGAAGTTCCTATGGATAAATCAATCAAGTGCTCATCTGGAATATCTGCTACCTTTATATTCAATCTTTGGAAGTTCTCAATGTGCTCTGTAACTTAACCCTTTTGCTTGAGATTTATCAATTGGCTAAAGAAGGTATTGCTCATAGTGTGTTATCATTTCTTCTATGAAAATTGTCCAAGTGACGAGTGATTTGCGAGAACAAATCCATCTATACCATACAAATTGATAAATATAAAGAACCAATTCGTACCTTTTGTGTATGTGGCACATTATGTAGATTAAAGAATCACTCCATCTGAGGTATCCATGTGATTGGGTCCTTGCCATCAAACTTCCTCATATCAATCTTAGGAACATGGTTAGTCTTCAACCCAAAGTTGGAATTTCTCCATTCTTGATTCACCTTCCTTGTTTCCTCATCATGAATTTCATGGGATACATGTTCACTTCCAGGTGTCCACTCTATTATGAAAAGCTTCAATCCTTCCATGATCTCCCCTTTTAAACCCTCCATCATCTCTTGTAGTTCACGTTTTGTTACTGTCTTCTTTTGTAAATAATTTATGTCCCTATGCATTTCTTCACCTTCATAAAGAGTCCATGTAGGATTATCTGGAGGATTATTTGGTGTAGAAGTTCCCTTTTTGGGTGGCATGTTGGCCAAGTATCACTTTTGAACCTTGATTTTGAGGTGGTTCTACTAGAAAATATTTTTTCTGTTGTATCTCCAAAGTTTCGGCCCTTCTGGGTATGAAACTTTATTTTTTGTAGTTCTCTAATATTTCTTCTCTTCAATTCCATAGGTCTGATCAAAATTGGATGTGCCAAGTGGAATTTACAGTAACTTCCCTACAACTTGATGATTTTTTTTCCTTTCCGGGAGATGCCACTTGTATAGCATGCCCCACACAAAAGAATTGCAATAAAATTCTGAAACTCGTACCAGAAATACTATAGAATTTACAATTTCTAATGCAACCAGTCTTAGGCAATTTGGATATTCTAGGAAAAAGTTATGATTGTTTTACCAGGAACACCTTCTTGAGACTAGTCAATAGGACTAGTCTGATACCCTATCTTCCATAGGGTGTATCTACAAATGTAATATGACCCAGAAGATGAATGTTTTACCATATATACTTCACTAATTTCTGTGAATATCCTCTATATTTCAGGGTCTGAAGCGTTACAGAAAGAATTTTATAGCGAAAATTCTGCAATGACTCATTTCAGGATGATTCCAGAACCCTATCTTGCACAAGATGTATATCAAAAATTATAATGCTTGAGGAGCTCAAATTTTAACCCAACATACCTTGATCCGTATAATAAATATCCTCCAAGTCATTCCTTCTGAAACGTTGTAGAAAAATATTTATAGTGAAAATTCTAAGGTGTCTCGGATGTAGTAGTGAAATCCCAAGACCTTGAGCTCTGATACCATATGTTAAGAACCAAATATCAATATAGCATAGAAAAACCTCAGAATAAGTACTCAACACCTTGAAAAAGAGAGAAATTAAGATAATAAGCCTCTTCAAGGGGGAAACCTCCTTATGCACACACAAATGTAAATTTTCAAAATGATTTCAAATGAAAATGTCTCCTTGGTGTATATAGGAGACTAGGAGGTATAATTACAAGTAATGGAATAAAGACGATATAAATAAAATAACATTACTAATGTAATATGCCCCAATTAAGGGGTAATGAGCCAATATTAGGGCTTAACAAATCAAATAAATATAAATCTCCATAAGGTTTGGTAATTTCAAGACCAAGCCTCTCCATAATGGCTTTAGGCATTACATTGTGAGAGGCTCTAGAATCTAACATGCAATTATGGAGTAAGTGATCATGTACAGTCAGAGTGATATAAAAAGGGGTGACAGTGTCTTTGGCACCATCGAAATGTGGGTCGAAAACTATGTTAGGCTTGTCGTCTTCTAAATTTATGACATTGGCCTGACTTTCGTTTTCTGAAAAACTAATTAATTTGGCAATTTGTTTCCTGTAAATTGGATTTTTTGCCATTTCAACAAGAGGTATAGGGATTTTTATTTTATTTATTTCATTTTCCAGATTAAAACTTCCTATTGTTTTTTCGACCTCTATGGTTTGGGTTTACCCCTTCTTTTCATCTTTCTTTTGTAGTGAGTTTTTAGTTTCAATTATAGGGACTTCTATTTTCTGTGCGTTTACGATTGATGTCTCCACTAGCTTTGTCTTGGTAGGCTGTGTGTCAGCGGTTCTAGTTTTTATAGTTTTTTTCTTAGCATTTTTTGAAACTGACTCGTCTGTTTCACCCCTCGGAAAAATCTTTTTCATTGGGGGTGTTGCGAGGCTCTTGTTTCTAGGCCTTAGATTTTATTGTTGGTGGATTTCGGCCATTATATCATTTGCAATTTTCTGATAGGTTGAATCTTCAATAATACCACTGTTTTTGTTATTTTGGGATCTATCTTTCATGGTTGCAGATTTTTCATAATCTTGCCTTGTTAAAAAAGGTTGTAGGTAGTCGCACCAAGATTATTAATGTCTTCTTATAATTCCTCAAAATCGTCCACATCTTCTCCTCCTATAAATTTTTCTCTTTTAAAGGGGGCTTGAATTTTTTGATCTTCATTCTTAATCTGTCTTGGTGGATTTTGAGGGTTAGGATTCCTTTCAAAATCCTTTTTGGGAAAGTGCTCATTCTTCGCTTGATATAGCTCTATTCTTGAGATCTTATTTGAGAGTTCTTTGATTATTCTCGCCATGTCATCTATTTTGTCTTCCAAAGATCTTCCTGATCCGAACGGTCCCCCTTAATCTCTATATATTCTGGTTTCTTTGTTTCCAGTTTCAAATTTGGTTTTTAACTTTTCGGATGCCATCATGTTTGAATCAATCTCTAAGGCATCATCTTGCATCTTGGTGAGGTATACCGATCTCCTCTCCCTCAATTACAGGGAGAAATCAGCGTCAAAAGCCCCAACGAAGGTTACTTTCGCTGCATGTTGGGAGGGTTTGACCTCGGTTGGGATCTTATTATACAATTTATTAAACCTCTGAGTGAACTCGAGGACTGATTCAGAGTGTTTATTTCTTAGAGCCCCAAATTCATTTAGATAATAGAGATGGTCTTTCCTTTCCCCACACTGTCTAATAAAATCATTTTCAAGTTCCTCATATGATGGTATAGATCTTGTTGCTAGGCCTTGGAACCAGGTTCTTAACTGTCCTTCAAAAGTTTGAACCAAGAGTCTCGAATAGACATCTTCATGTTTGATTCCAAGGATATCGGCAAATTGGTCAAATAAATTTATGTGTTCGACTGCAGTCAAATCACCCTCTCCTATGAATTTCGGAAGATTCTTCATGTATTTTTCAGGTAAGTCATGTAGTGGGACTAGGAGGACCAAAGGGGCATATCTAGCAACCACATTTGCAAAGATTCTAGGGGGTGGTACTTGGCCGCCTGATCCTCCTCCTCCTGCCCCACCTCCAACAACACCTCCTTCGACCGTAGCCATTGATAATTTAGAGGTTGTTGCTTGAAAATTATGAGGAAGGGTTTCAGAAAATTGGTTATCAAGAGACAGGAAACTTGAGGAAGGGGAACTAGGGAAAAGTGGACTATTTTCTTCAGACTCACAGGGTGAATATAAAGGAGAATCAATAGGAGTTGTGTCGAGAAGAATAAGATGATCATAGGAGTTCTGAGAGATAGGAAAATGAACTTCACCAAGTGAAGAAGTGTCAATCAAAGTGGGAAGTGATGCAGATATTTTACCTCTGTTGGTGAAAGAAATGGTTGGGAAAATCTCATTTTTAAAATCAGGCGAGACCAAAGCAGGCTCAAAGATTTTAATCTTATTGGTAGGTAATCCCCCGTAATATGGTGGGGTATTCGATCCTTCAAAAAGATATTTAGTGTTTGACTCTGTAATTTTAGGTTGATAAAACCTATTTGTCAATGATATAGTCTGTTTAAGATATCTTCTTGATTTTAAAATTTCTTCTGGATCTGGAATAGGCGAAGTCTGTTTGTCGTCTGGGTTTCTTCTGGTATTCTTTCAATTAAAAGCCAGTTTATTTATCGTGGAGTCGCCAAGTGAAAGATAAGGGTAGCCTTATAATGTTTTCGATCTTTGTTCACTATCAAATATAGAAAGTGTCAATGTCGTTCTTCCCAGGGAAAAGCTTCATTTCTTCGGTCCTCTGCAACGGCACCAAAAAGATGTTGTTCCTAAGTTTGTAATTTAAGGCTTTAAAGTACATCGTCAAGGCACACGAAAAGATAGAGAGGGCTAAGGATAAAAAGGTAGGTTATATGAAAAGGGATATTACTTATTCCTTAACTGTCTCTGTCTAGCTTCCTAGTTTTCCTAGATGCTAATGTCTCTTTCAATTACTACCCATGAATGCTCTAACTCAACATGGTTGTTTGTTGTCTGTAAGATGGTGTTAAATAAATTCAAAGCAATGCTCGTTTCATCCAATAGTCCAAGTTTGATATTAGGTTGTCTTATAACTAGGACAGTCATGAGGAATAAAGATTGAAAGAATAAATTCTTGTATTTTCTTTCAAGGGTTTGCTATTTCTGCTTCAAAACATGTAAAAAGAACTCCAAAAACCTTGAATTAATAACATGACGAAACTAAAGTCCATTTATGGTATCTGAGTTAAATTTTGAAAAGGGGATATGCATGAAACAAAGAGAAAACATAAAGCTGTCAAACAGGGTGAGGCATCGATTAAAGGGGAATCTCACTTTGTTGATAGGAGAAGAAAATAATCAGGAAAAACTCTTATTGAAGCATATGATATTGAAATCTAAAACATTTGCAGGTCTTGTATCTACTGATAGTTGATACATAAGAAAGGTTGTAAATGACTAAATTGCAAGAATAATTAATTACCACAATAGAGGTTGTACTAAATTGCAGTTAAGCATTCATCAAAAAGATATATGAAAAATATGAAACAACAGAGAAACACATAACTCAAACTTGACTAGATTTGGAATCTTCAATCTGTGTTTGTATTAATTCAAAAAATATCTTCAAATTCTTCTTTACAATGCGCCCAAAAAAAGCCTTAGATCAGTATCCTGAAATTATATTTATACCAAATCCTTGATGATTGTTGGTTGGTGATCTCCTAACTCCTAGGGGAAAATAGTTACAAGAATTGCAAACCTCAACTGTTTGCATGATTATCATTTATTTTCCTATCATCTCGATAATATAAGTCTTCAAAATGATACTTCATAGTTTTACTGAAGTATCTCCTTCTTTTCACCTGATACATTCAATACATTTTTCAAGAAGATGTACAAAATTTATGGGAGGCTCTGGAAGATCCTTTGCTTCAAATAAATATAATTTTCTTTGAGTTTCTAAAAGTCGATCTTCAATCCCCTTACCATTCAACTTAATTGATTGAACTTTTAAGTTTGGCTTCACTAGCCACCTATTTATTAGGGTAACATCCATTTCCTTTAAGTGTGAAATTTCCATTTGAAATTTGTTCAAACCCTCTTTGAAATTCAACTAGTGTCTTCCAATGTTTACCTGTCCTAATTGCCTAGTGCAATTGTCTCTTCCAATACCTATTGATTCCTTGTCCAATAAATCAAATATTCTTTCACAATTACCTTTGATTTCTTTGACTATTTTCTTATATTTTGCTATGTTGTTTTCCCATACCTTGAGCATGATATCGCCTCTAATCTTCTCTATGACAGAAAGCTTTGGATTTTTCGATACTTCTTTGTTTTCAGGACATACAACTACCTTTTGGAAAGTGGCCCTTGTTTCTTTATCTTCTTTTTATTTAAAAATAATATTATCAAAAGCATTGCTTGCTTCCTGAAAATAATTCTAAATAATTTCTACTTGGAAGATTACTTTCTGTTGCTCGGCTTCTACCTTCACATGTATTTCCAGTGATTGGTCCTGAAAAACTTTTAGGTCTATAACTTGTCCTTTTATTCAATTTAATTTAGCCTGTAGTTGTCTTACCAATTCTTCTTGCCGAATAACCTATATTTGGCTAGTCTGCATATTCTCGTTCATCTCATGTAGACTTGACTTAAGCGATTGAATTTCTTTCTTGTCAGCAGCTCTGGCCTGCTCTAGACCTTTATTTATTTATTCTTTGATATTTTTCTCGGTATCTTTTAGTTGATCTTGCAACTGGGTTATCATGTGGTTACTTTGTTCCAACCTTGCTCTCATATTGCTAATAGTGAAAAGATTTGTTGTTGCCAGCGCTACCATAGAGCCCGCAACCTCTGTAGAAAAATCTCCCTCTTCCAAGTTTTGCCCATCCACTAGCACCCTGTGTTTCTTTACCATACCACCTTCTCTCATATACATCTCCTGTTTGAATACAACCTTCCTCTTTTTACTGAAGAAGTAATCAGAAGGAGGAATTTCTTCTCTGGAGATAGGGTCGAGGTCACTAGCATATATGACTCCTACCTGATGGAACCCAAAGTAGATTGTAAAGGGGTCAAGGAAGTGATGGGACTACCCAACTCTGTGGATTTTGTTTCCCCTGTGGTCTTGGGAGTATCAATATGAATAGTATATGACGAAGGGGGGGTAGATTGACTGGATTTGGGATGTGTCTCAGACCTTTTTTCTTCTTCCACTCGTGGATTCTTTGTTTGTAGGACTTCTTTGTTTTGTGAAGATCCTTCAACCTCCTATGGGTTTTCCTCGTGTTTGCTTTATTCTATGCTTTCTGTCCAAAGCCTGGGGGAATATTTTCTTGTTCTGGAGGGGATGTTGTTGCTTCTCACTGCAATACCTTGGGAAAACCACTTCGTTTGTGTCTCTGGAAGGATAGAATACTGGTTTGCAATTCAGATGATAACATCTGTACCCTGCCTAAGACCTCTTCGTAGGTTTTGACCCCTTGAAAATATCATCGCGAGGGGATTCCTCTTGTTCAAACGCTTTCATGCCATAGTGATCCATGTGGCTCCCCACTGTTTGGTAAGGGTCGTGTTTCCTGTGTTCGAGATTCACCAACTTGACCTCCTCAAGAGATGCAGCTTCAACTTTGGAATGACCCAGATTGAGTAGTGAAAAACTTCCAATATATACAGGAAAGACTGGCCAAAATTTATTTTGAGTTGTCTTCATCTCTATCCCAATACTGCCTATTATTATCTGATGAGCTACCTCCCTGCATACCAGTCTATCAGGGAGGAATTTCAAAAGTGCATGAGGAGGGATAGAACATCCAAAAATCTTGATATAGGAGAAATTTTCCTCAATAAACCAATCGACAACCTTCTTGAGGTTTCCTATTACTGACTTTGAAATACGGAGGGGTGCATAGCCATACATCATTTGATGCACCGGTATCACCACGAAATGACAAATTTTGTAAAAAGAATCTTTAGTGTTTTCTTCCCACAGCTTAGAATGATATTCATGAATAGGTTCAGTGCAAGCTAGGTTCCAACTCCAATTCATCAAAGGGAAAGGAGTTGTGAAACATATAGCGTCCATGATGTATGCTGACATGTAAAAAACTACTGGTCTGCCACTAGATCTCAAGGTTTGATACTCCATAACTTCCTTAGCTAGGTTATCTGATAGAATTTTGTTCCAATTGAAGCTATGGTCTTCGGCTGCTTCATGTAAAAGGGGCACCCATTCTACAGGGAAATGGGTAGGGATTTTCTTCCTAAAAAGTCTACATAACATCATTGCCACATAGACCATGTACTCATTCAATGAGGTTGTGGCATAACTATTATGCGTATCGGCCCTAAATTTTTTTGGGTGTCTCCACCAGTCTTTAATTATATCGGGGTATGTTTGGTCAGCCTCTGTGCATTCTTTCCTTTGAAATTCACTTACAAATTCTTAATTTTAAATGTACTTAGATTTGGGAGATAGTTTATACATTACTTGTATATGTTCCGGTCTGAAAGAGTTAATGACAACCCCTTGGCTATCCAAAATGATTATAGTTTGCACGTATGTCCTCTCTAATGCCCAAATTATCATGTCGTTGTATGTCATGGGTCGTGGGTGCGTGGCTACTTTGTGAAGTTCAGACTCTATTATGTCCCGTATTTTGTTTTCAAAATCATCGGGAAAATTCTTGATTTCATAGTCCAAGGTTACAAAAATTTGCCTCCATGATTTGATGGAATCAATGGCATGCAGTGTACTATCAGACATGACATCTCCTTCTAGGCTTGAGCTTTCAGTTGCTTCTTCACTTTTCTTAGGTGCCTTTCTAGGTGCCATAATGTTCATGTTTAGATTGAATTTCTGTCACAGAGAGAAATGCATAAGTTCGTTGAATGCAATTCACTTCTGAGTCTAAACAATAAGAATGAAAATTCGAAGAAACCAAACCTTTTTTAACCTTTAACTCTTCTTACGATGGACGTACTGAGACAGGCGGTAAAACTTTTAATGTTTTAATGAGGGACATATGTCCATAGATACGCAGTTAAGTTAAAAATATCTTTATTCGTCCATTACATATATTGCCATATATCGATTATTTCAAAATAGTGTTTCTAAAGGACTACTTTCACCAAATCCCTAAATGAGAAACAGGAAAAGTCGTTTTAATCTTTATTAATCCCATTGTAAACTAGCTTAAATTTGTTTTAAACTTTGTTAAAAAATTCGCAATTTTGCATTTCGAAATTTCGAGGATCCTGTACCCATGAGGTATGTCATAAGAAAACCCCAAATCGCGAAATTACGATGGGATTAGTTTAGACGTTGATTACTTGTATTAGCTCTTTAATCAATCAAGATTAGTAATTAACTTCTGCTTTTCGGAAAATCAGGGACCGAGAGTTCAAGGGCTGACACTTTAACAACACTTTGATACAAGGAAACCCGAATCGTGAAAGATTAATGAATTGTTGATCGTGTTTAAGAGTTTAATTAATCACGATTAAAGGATACTTTGTGAAACGCGGGTCGGGACTTATAGCACCCATTTTTTTTATTACTTTAATATAAATCCTTTTCGGGATTTCGGCACCGGGACTTTGGAGTTGTTGGTTAGGAAAATGTGCTTTGTGAAAGGCCGAATCCTGAAACCCAAAAAATCGAAAGACTTTTGACTCTTTTTTAGGACTAAGGGCCGCTCCATGACTAGGAAAAAGCAAAGCTTCAGTTTTAAAGGGATACAAAATTAAACTTTGTATCAACACCCTCCATTTTATAAAAAGTCTTGAATCTCAGTTCAAGGTAGAAGTCCTTATTCATTTGAAAATTCACTTTGGATTATGCATGTAGATTTAGAATGACATTAAATTGACCCAAAATATTAAATCACTAAATTTGGAGCTATATATAAGCGTGGTCATGAATTTCCATTAGATCACTTTCTACTATTTTGGTCTCTCAATTTACAAGGTAGATTTTGCCTCATTTCCACAATAACCACTTTTTTGGTTGTAAACAATAATATAATATGAAAACATGTGTAAAATCATATAAGAAACCCTCAAAAAATTGAATTACTCAAATTTCAAGTGTGTTAAGACTTGGGCGTGCATTTTCCATTATGCTTTGGTTTCATGCATTTTTAAGCATTTTTTTTCATTTACAAGGCAGTTTTTAACCTTTATGCACAGTAGAAGTTTTTTGGTTTCAAAATGCACAAATAAAGGTATGAAAAGATGTTAAATTAAAAAATACACGTTACACAAATTTAATCACTCAATTTGGAGGTTATATGAGTCTTAGGTGTGCATTTTATAGTAACACAGTTTTACCCTCCATTTTACAAAAAGTCTTGAATTTTGGTTCAAGGCAGAAGTCCTTTTTCATTTGAAAATGCACCTTGGATGATATATATAGATTCATAATATTATTAAATTTACCCAAAAACTTATATCACTAAATTTGGAGCTATATAGAAGCATGGGAATTCTTTTCCATTAGGTAATTTTCTATTGTTTCGGTCTCTCAATTGACAAGGCATATTTTGCCTCTTTTACACAACCACCACTTTTTTGTGGAAAGGAAAATATAAATATTTAGACATGTGTAAAATTATCTAATACACCCCCAACAACTTGAATCACTCAAATTGGAGGTGATTTAAGACCCGGGCTTGCAATTTTATGAAGTCTGACATGCATTTTTTCCCAAGGGAGGAAATTACAATTTAAAAGAAAAACATGTATTTCTTAAGTGAGTGTGATTTTTTAGATGTGGAAGCTCAAACAAGCTTGAACTAGGGTTTTATGCAACAATAGAAACCCTAATCCTAATCGTTTATATCATCATATATCGAGAACATTGTCATCTACATTTTTCTCAATCTCTTCAACTTCTTAATCCAACACATCTACCTGCTTCCTGTGTCCAATGCATCATAAGCTTGAATTTCAATGTGAAATATCAATTTGATTTTTTTTTAACATTATTATCCATTTTTCAGACCTCGAACACCAATGTTCATCATCGAATATACATTGGTATTATGACGGAATGTCCCTACCCATCCTTCTCAACACCTACAGACTTCGAGTGCTCAAGCATCCCCACTCAGACAAATATTTCCCACGCTAGCATTGTTGCTCCAACCTACTTTGATCACCCTGGTGTCACCACTCCAACAAATTTACCTCACCATATCATTACACTGCCAACATACTGCGCCCTCTAGAGTCTCGCACCTACGATGGAGGAGGCCCACCATAAGATCTCAATTTTGATGGTGTGTTCCTTAGCTTTCCAAGGGTCATTATGCACACTATTGTCACACTAGTGACCATGATTGTCAGTATTACGATGACCAGTTGGATGATGAATCATTCGTAGAAAATGCCGCATGGAAAATCATGGCGTCGAATGAATGACAACTATATATGATCGAAGTCATTGTGATGCTCTGCTGCAACAAAATCTGCTTCATTAAATATCTCCATAGCTACCACATGGTAGTTTCCTATGATAGACGCTCGACCAGTAGATAAGGGAATTGATAGTGCGACGAAAAGGATTCAATGAAATGATTTGATTGGCTTCGTTGGAATACCTTCGTTGTTTTGTAGGAACAATATCGAAAATTGTGACAATTGTACTGGTGTAATATCCGTTTATCTTTCCATTGTAAACTTTCTTCAAGTTTATGTCTTGGTAGTAAGGAAGAAAAGGATTATATGTCTCATGTACCATATTCTAGTACAATAGGAAGGATGATGTTTTCATTGGAATGTTTAAGTGCTTGACATGCAGTTGTGTTTTTAGTGGACACATGGAAAAACCATGTAGAGAGCATGGAAATGGGTTCTTCGTTAGAAGCATGAGTATTACCTATAGTGGTTGCAATGATTTAGTATGTGGTTATGATGAATCCAAGATTTGGACAAGAGGATATCTACCTCAGGTTCAAGTTACTGATGGAGGTAGAGTGGTCCATATTGGAGCAAATCGTGTAGACATGTTCACATAACCAATCTTGTTAAAAAAGTTGTCGGTGTGTTTGGCTTCTCTTGGCTTGTAGGAAAGGTGATGATTGATTCATTGGGAATGGTATATGAAATATTGTTGTCAAGGTTGATATTGTTGGGTGGTGACAACATACACCTTGCACTTACATTCTCTTCGTGGTTGGTTCCTCAAACGTTTGGATTTCCATATGCCTGAAAAATGCTTGATTATTTTATGTTTAAATGTAGAATCCTATGAGGTGCTTCTACGACATTTGTAACCATTTCTCCGTTGTTGGCTAAGTAATTAATGATATCATTTCCCCCTCTCTTTGTCTCTGTTGTATGATGTGTTTGTCTTCTTTATATCTATCTTCATTAATATCTAGTTGCAGGTTCGATCCGAACATAATTTAGAACCTTGAACTAATTGGAAAATGGTTTAATAAATTACAGAGTTGTTGATATAAGCTTGGGATTTAGGACCATCTATTGCCTACATTTTCTTTTTGCAATTTTCTACATTGAATGATCTTTGATGGACAATGTATATACTCCCTTGCCAAAGTCTCTTCCAATGTGTCAACACTCATGGCATATATTACATTTGAAGAAGAGTTGCTTGTAGTATTCTTCCTAGATGTATCTCCATCTATGTAGCATCAATTGGATTGACTTTGGGAGTCCTTCTGAAAATTCCACATCTGTAAAGATTCTTGGATAAGATAAGTTGCAATATTTTGGAACAATGTATTCTCTATAAATTTCTCGATACTATTACCATTGAGGTGCAAGGTTGAATCATCCCAAAATATTAATGAGAGTCAAGGGAGACAAATCAAAACTTGGACTACTTTAGGGATAGCTTCAAATGCTCCAAGGTGAGAGCATGTCTAGGGAGGCCCATCTCTTTAAGTTTGAGAAAATATTACATGAACGCAGTACCACGTAGTTCCTTCCTAATCATGTGTGAGCTCATAACTGCTAGAGTGAGTCTTAGGCAAATTCCTATCATCTTCTTCAATGTGCTCTTGATCTAGTTATAAACCCTAATCAATACAACCTTATTGTTAAAAATTGTGATCTTTGTAAAACTCTTAATTTTTCCTCTTCTATATTTATCTTAATGATCATTCAAGCCCAAATTTATATGGTTGTTGAGTGATTTTGATTAGTGTTAGAACCCAAACCATTTTGTTCCACTAAACTTATTATTTGGATTTGAATTATAATTTATAAAGCATAGTTTTTCGCGTTCTATTTTATTACCTTTCAGTTTACTAAGCGACTTGAATTTGTAGCATACAATTTCTCTCAATGGTTTAACGCAACTTTCACTCGGAGGCGAGGTATTGGCCGATGAAAACTTGTCATAAAGGTAGGGAAGAAGCCAGTAGCGAGCCGGGGTCTCTCTCTTCATGCATTTGATCTGTACATGTATGATAGGCTATTTAGTTTTTCTTTCAAAAAAATACATCAAAATTTATTTAAACGGCAATGTGGAAAAATAACATAGGCATGGGAGTTTTATATGTTAATTATCAATAGATTTTTTTCATAATTAGAAAAAATTTAAATATTAAAGTGATAATATATATTTAAATAATATAAAAATAATTAGATCATTATTTTTTGTGGAAAGTAGTAAAAATTATTATAATTAAATTATTAATTGATAATGAAAATAGGTATGCCATTTTTGTTGAGTATAGTAAAATGAACTCTTAATCAATTATAAAAATACTAAATCTTATTTTGATATAAAAAAAATGGTTTCTAGAAAGTATTCACAAGAAAATCAATATTTTAAAACTTTTTATTCGTTGAAAAATATCAATTACAATTTAACAACACAATAGAATAGTATGAACAATTAAAATAATTGATTTTGTAACTCTCTTCCATGCGAAGTCAGTGGATATCCAAATTCGCAAGTCGTTCTAATGAAACCACCGAATGCGAATAATTGCCTACTGGCGCTGCTGAAGTTTAACCAGAGCAAAATATGCACCGC
>JASDQU011101755.1:0-12202 GCA_032191745.1 Picea mariana
TTTACAATTGAGAAGGAGGGCTTGATTATATACCCACACAGGGGTGCCCTTTCACCACTAGACATGTCTTTTGGAGAACATGTCCTTTCATTATTACTAATTACTATTATTAGTTATTTACTAATTAATTATTATGTTTATGAACATTTATTTATATGTATTTATGTTCATAACAGTTTGAATACTTTCCTCCTATGATAGGACTTCACCTTTTTCTGGTCCTTCCAAATTTTTTGCAGAGATTCTCTTCCCTGGCCTTGCTCATACAGGTATTTAGCCTTCCTGATGGCCTCAATCAAGGTCTTGGGTTCATCATACTTGATATTTTTCTTATAAAAGGCTGGAAGTTCACTTAGAAACCTATGTATTTTCACTTTCTCATCACCAATGAACCTGACATACTTTAACAATCCCAAGAACTTCTTCTCATACTCTGCCATAGTCATGCTTCCCAACTTGAGTTCAAAGAAATCCTGCATTTTCTTCTCATAGAAATTCTCTGAGAGGTACTCCTTCTGGAAGTACTTCTTTAACTGCTTCCAAGTGATCCTATTTTCATTAACATGTTCCACTTGCTTCAGTTGGTCCCACCACATTGCAACTTTCCTGTGTAAATGGTAGGTGGAAATCTTGGCTTCTAGGTTGGACAAATAGTTATGTAACTGAAAATATCTCCCGAGCCCAAGCAATGATGCTTCGACATCATCTTCCCTTTCTCTTTCACCCTCAAAGGAAGGTGGCTTGAGCTTCCTCAAATATCCTTTCAAACTATCTACCTCTAGTTTCCTTCTTTGGTGTCTAACAGGAGACCTCTAATTTAAGCTATGCAACACTCGAGCATTTATCTGACTTTTCTCTCTCATCAGTCTCTCGTTGTCTGCTTTGTGTCTCTTCACTTTCATCTTCAGGCTTCTTACCGTTTCTATTAACGTTTCCTGTTCTCCTTTTCCCTTGCGTCCATTGGACTTTGTCTTTGCATTATCAAATTTGGTATTCTGGCCTTCGGCCTCCTTATCATGAATGGAGGCTCCCTCATCTTCTTCCATTTTCTCAATACACATCCTGAGCTAATGTGCTTACACCCCTTAATTCTACAAAATGTGCAAGTGACCATTTTGGTAGAATTATGCATATGATAAACAAAATTGCCAAACCATGCTATAGGTCTCTGTCTTTTTTTGTTCATGGAGATCATATCCCCATTCTATGAAAACAACAGTGTCCTGTTATCCTTGGATGACACATAATTTCATCTTGCGTAGGCGCTTCCTTCAAACCACCTTCCCGGATGACCATGACTAGAAACCGCGGCTAAATCCTTCCTTATCACTTTTCTGTATCGAAGACAACCGATTCGACCCTTAGCCCTCCTTCCCTTAGCTCTCAATATGCATATGACCATGACCATGACCCCACACTTAGCTAAAAACACGCTTGTCCAAATCTTCAGGACTTCAGACCTTTAATCCAGGACCGAATCAACGGTCCTCATCCTCTTTCAATATCGACGATCGAGATCCACTTCGGGACTCCACGCTTCGAGAGTCTCAAATTTCCTCGCTTGCCTCCACCAGTAACGCTTTTACCCAGAGTTCATGATCTATCGATGGGTGTCCTCCCACTGATCAATGGCAGTGAATTGCTTCAGCTCTTCAGGCTTCAAAAGTTTCAAACTTTCCTCCTGCATGTTCTCCTGGAGCGCTTTTACCTGAAGTCGATGATCCTTCGACGTGTGTCTTATGGACTCAATGGTCGATATGTACTCTGAACTTCATACCTTTGAGAGTTTTCGACCCAAAAAAACCTATCACATATTTACCCACTGGAGTTCCCAGTCTTTGGACTGTACAATCTGTCATCACGTGGGGAAATAATGGAAGCAGACACGTGTCCCAATTGAGCAGGTGACACATGTCATGTTCTAACTAATATTTCAGTACTCCATATGCTCAAAAATTACTGACATGTGGCACAGACCCCATGTGTCCATGTCATCTCAGGTGAAATCTGCAAGCCACGTCACTTCAAGAATTCCATGATCCACATCACCTCTAGGTTACATCATCGTGCCCCACCACTTCAGCTCTTTGGGCTTCGAGACTTCGGGAGTTTCCATGCTAGCACACTTCCAATTCTCCTAAACTCTGCATTCTTGAACTGGCCAATCTGTCACCATGTGTCCTCCTGGATCAGACGACTAAGATTCACTTCGGGTCTTCAAACTTTGAAAATATCAAATTTCAAAACTTATCTGGCCCCATTGGCTTTTATCTGTAGCCCATTTGGTGATGCATGGCTCTTGGCAGATCAATGGTTGAGATCCTTTCGAATCTTCAAGTTTCGGAAATCTCAAACTTCAAACACCTTGAAGTACACTGGATTCTTCTGTGTGTCCTCTTTAATTAGATGGTTGACGCTTACTTCGGGCCTTCACCCAAAGTCCACATATTTACACCACGTATCATCTAGATTAGATAACCCAGATTCACCTCGAATGATCTGACGCTTGAGATTTACCTCAGATGATATAGCGACTGAGATCTATTTTGGATGATCGGACAATCAAGATTTACTCTGGCTCTCCGGCTCTCCAGGATTTGGGAGTTTCAAAGCTCAACTGAAAACCTATCGAACAAATTTCTCTAGAGTTACTGATTTGCTGACACATACCTCTTGGTGATCGACGGTCAGGATCTACTTTGACTATACAGAGCTTCGATGTTTGAGCCCTAACATGTCACATCACTACATGCATTTCAATTTGCGGGGACACACATCGATGGTTTGGAGTAACCCGCTTTTTACCCCGTAATTCTCCCGATGTTGACATGTAACCCCTTGGGGAAATGATGGTTTGGATTGTGGGACCACCTTGGGAAATTATTTCCCTGCAATGCCTCATGTCCGTTGATCTCACTCTCTAATGGGATCTGACGGTGGTGACCTTAAACCATGCTTCCTTTTCATCGAATGACCCTTGTTCACCTGTCCTTCAATCCAATGATCCTAGATCTCTCTCAATCCTACAGTGGTGATCTCTCCTGAATTCAAAGGGGACAATCACGATCCTTCAAACCCCTTACACGAGTCTCTGATGTTCTAACTCCTGCGTAGATTGTGAAACACCATTTCTCTTGAGCTTTTCCACTCCACGGTTAGAGTTCGATCTGTAACCACGAGACTCTGATCAACAGACCCGACCCATACCGACCCAACCAGAAGCTCTAATACCAAACTGTAACATCCCCAGCCACCCACAAACTGGGGCATGCTACCTTCAAGCCCACCCTTGGACTTCTTTCTCTTACAATACCTTTTTAAAATTTAAGGATGCATAAAATAAAATACTTTAACGACATCCACATCAATAGTCAGTAAGCATGCATAGTCTAAAGATTCAATTAAATGATAATTAAATATACAACAAAAATACATTCATATACATGTAAATGATACCATAATAGATAGAACTTATCTTTATGAAAGATGACACCAACTAGCTACACACCAAGGACGTTCCACCCAACCATAGACACCGCTTCTCAAAATCTCAACAACAATGTCACCCCCAAGCCAGGGCTATGAATCCACAAGGACGGTTCCAGAGTGTACTTGACTTCCCAAACTAGTCAGTACCCAAGCTCTCACAGGTTTCCCAACACCCACAACAATCCAAGTACCCAACTCTCTTCTACCCAACCTGTACCGCCCCAAGAGAATGGACCTCCACCCTTCTTTTCCATGCAGTCCCTCAAGCAGTACCTCTCCTTCATTTTGGGGCCTCCAACGTAGCTGGTCTAGAATCTCAATGCTCGAACTCTCAGGACTCGTAGTTGTGAGAAAAATAGGGCACATGCCAACACATCTCTGACATGCAGGCCCCAGGTCATGACTAGATTGCACCAGTGACCATTACAACCAACTATCCCGTGGCTGATTCTTCAGCAGTTCAGTTCCCTTCCCAAGCCAAGACACAGGTGATGATGGATCAATGGATGGGTAAGTGGGTGCATGGAAGTGTGTGAGGGAAATGAAGGAACATACAGGAAATCAATGAACAGGCCATTAGTTGAACCCCCCCATCAAACCAGAGGTGGGTTTAAGTAACTTCGTGGGGAATGAAGAGCCTCCTGGCCTTCCCCAAGAAGATCATGTAACCAATCCCCTCCCTTAGGCAAAATGGGTAATTTACATAGGAATAACACTTATTCCCTCAAGCCCCCTCTCTTGTGGAATCATAACCCCCTATAACTGTAGTCCTTGTCTGTCTAGCAACCAATGACGTGTTTATTATTAATAATGATCAAAACATTACATTTCTTGGGCACACTGGCATTTTAATAATTGTTTGGGCACCCTAGCCTCTCAACATTGTAACTATACATTATTTAAAATGGGGGTTTGAAACCCGGGGTGTTACACTTCTTCTTCAATATTCTCAACATCTTCTTCTTTCTTCATTATCTGAGACTTCATGACTTCTTCTGTTCTTTTCACTTCTTCAAGATGAATTTTTAATGTTATTATTCCTTCTTCAAGTCCTTTATCTTCTTGACCAAACTCTGCCTTAAGTTGGTTTAGATTGTTAGTTCTTACCTTAAGATGATATGTCAATATCTTATCTCTCATTTCCCCTTCTTCCTTCTGTGCTATTATGTTGGTTTCCAAACACTGATTTTGATATTCAAGATTTTCTTCAATCTTTCTGGCTTCTTATAGATTAGTTCTTAAGTTCTCGATGACCTATTGGGATTATTCAAAAATGTGAACACTTTCCTTTTGTTTCATCAATTCTTTCTTGAGTGAATTGTTTTCTTCTCTTGGTTCATCTAAATAACTAATCAATCCTTCTTCATAATTGTCTTCCTTTTCAATTAGTTTTTCTGTCTCATTTCCTTCACAGCATTCTATTTCAACATGTCCACGTTTTTCATAATTAAAACAAAACAACATACCTCTGGTGATTATGTACTCTTCATCTTCTAAATTTGCTTGACATGGTAAACATAATTCTTCTTGATTTGTATCTGCATCTTCTTTGACATTTTCTGAATCTGTGATGGGTGAAGAATATATGTCATGTAACTTATCCCAAAGTTCTATTGGTAATGAACATTTACCAACCTTTTCTATTACCAGATTAGGTAATCCTTCCCAGATGAAATCCATTGCTATTTTGTTATTCTTCCTCAATTCCTTCTTGGCTGCAATCTTTTCCCTTTTTGAACTATCATATCCTGTAACAACTGATAGCCAAATATAATGTCCCTATGTCTATAAAAATACTTTCATCCTTATGCTCCACATATCATACTTAAAACCATTCTGACCATTGAACATTGGTACTCCATTCTCAAAATAATCCATGATCTCTTTCTAACAATCATACACATACATAGTACAACAATGTTTTATGTGGAAACCCAAAGCGGGAGAAAACCACAAAATTCTTTTTCTTATATGTCTTGAAGAATTACGTTCATTGGAAGTACCAACTTCGTTTGTTTTCCAGCTACACCTGGAAGGAGGCTCCAACCCCTAGTTTCTCAAGCTACAACCCAAGGGAAGCTCCAACTCCCCAATTCTTTGGCTACAACCAGAGGGAGGCTACAACCCCATACATTCTCTGGATACAACCAGAATGTGGCTACAACCAACTGTCCTTACCTCGTCCAACCACCCTGACGTATAAGTAGAATGATGGAACCATTTTCACACTATCATTGTGAGATATACTGCTGTAAACCTGTACCAATCAACTTGCACAAAATAACCTGTACCAATAACCTGAACCATTCATCAACCATGCGTAAAATTGTACCACAACATATACCATAAACAAGTGCATCAACCATGCACCAACCTGTACCAAACAACATGTAATCAACCTGCATCATAAACAAGTGCATCAACCATGCACCAACCTATACCTCAACTTGTACTATGAACAAGTGCATCAACCATGCACCAAACCTCTACAACTAACCCGTCACAACAACTTGTCCAAACAACCTATCACAACAACCTGTCTCATCAATCTTATCAACCAAATCAGATCTACTCACCAATATCAATCACCAAGACAACTCTCAAAGATGTGCATCAACCAAGCATAACACAACAACTCATAATCATCACCAACATCAATATGTGCTTCTAATAATACAAGTATTCTACATCATCCATAAACCATGTGTCAACAATACTACTAACAAGTGCCTCCAACCATGTACCAAGTATGTACCAATCATGTATCAACTAATTATCAACTATGACTCAACAATATGTATCAACATCATCAACTATACACCTCATGTATGTGCCAACTCATCAACTACTTGTCTCAACCATGTACCTGACCTGTACATCAACCAAATGCCCTCATCAATTTCATCAAACAAATATGATTTGTAACTCTGTAATAGACTTGGTGTATATGATCACATATCTGCAAACCTTCCTTAACTTTAACAACAAGAGACTATCATTTTCATCAAACTTTTCTTTAGTCTCACATGACTAGTTTTGGATTAGTCAACAACCCTAAATTGAAATAATCATAACTTTGTACCTGTAATGAATAAAGATCTGAAAATGATACACAATTTTCTTCAGTGTGTTTTATGCAATTCCTCTAGGTGTCACTACTTGGAAATTCTCATAAAAGGAGTTATAGCAAAAATTGCATACCTTGTTGAATTCTGGCTTATTTTAGAGAGCGACCTTGTAGAGCGTGCCCCACATGTAATTTTGTTGAATCGATATGAAACTGTTACAAAACATACTAAAGACTGTACTATAACCAACACATTTTATTTTACTGAATTTGGATCTTTTATGAATACATTATGATGTTTTTACCCGAAACACCTGTTTTGGACTAGTTTCAGGACTAGCCACAAACCCTATTTTCCATGGAATGTAACTCCAAAAATAAAATGACCCACAAGCTGAAAAAATTTACCATAGATACTTGGATATGTTTCCTCAATGGAATAGAAATTTCACGGTCTTAATCATTCTAGAAACTTTTTTATTGTGAAAATGGTGAGATGACCTGTAAATAACATACCTTAGAAAGCATCATCAAAAGAATTTATCCTTCCTTGAATTCCAGCCTCGTTTTCTTCACCTTCCCTTAGAAATTCGGCTTAGATATCCTTTGGTTACCTCAGACACCTATAGATATTCAATATGCTCAAGTGTGATCTAAAATGAGAGAGCCTTGCATATTATTTATACTCTCCAAGTAGCTTCCTTAAAAACATCTTCTAGGTCACTTTGCCCACTTTCCTTATTTTAGGGTTAACCCACTTCTAATTTCTCCATTAAATTTATTATTTAAATAATTTATTTTGTATTCACTTTGACTTATAGTACACTCATCACTTCACTTTATTATTTACCTTCTAAAATTTCTTAAACCACTTTGACTACTTTGACCTTTTGGGGCTTCTAGATGACATATGAGGGTCCTCCAACTTTGTAAGGCCATAACTCTCAAACCGTGAGAAGTTATGTGATGTTCCACATACCACTAGAAATGGAATGACATCTAATATCCATATAGAATAGTATTACCTGCAAATATATCAAAACTCATATCATTATCCATCAAACAAACTTGGGTCCATGACCCAAACCTGGGTTCTCCAACTTCTCATGGCCATAACTCTCTAACTGTGAGGAGTTATGTGACGTTACACATACCACCAGAAATGGAATGAAATGTAATATCCATATAGAATAATCTTAACTTCAAATATATTAAAACTCATACCATTATACATGAAACAACCTTGGGTCCATTACCCAAACCTTTGTGCTACTGGAATTCGCTACCAGACTTTCTCCAAGGGTTGACATCAATCACTAAGGGTTGACATCAATATGAAATATCACTCTCAAATGCTTGAAATCAACATATAATATCACTTTCAAATGGTTGACATCAATGAAAACCAAAAATCCATACCAACTATCCATCAACCCAACCCAACTATCAGACAGTACCTACCTTCTCTCCTTTTTCTATCACTAATGATCCTTTGGTGGCCTTCCACGCCTTATCTGTAAATATAGATATACAACCTTCACTTTCCAACTACCTTGTTGAAATTAGAATTTTCCTTAGATCTGGTACATGTCTTACCTCTTTCAATAACCATTGGTTTCCATTCTTTTTCTTTATTTGTACCGTATCCATTCCAACAATTTTGCATGGTGCATCATCACCCAAATGAACCTTTCCAAAATCACCTTGAACATAATATAGAAAATGTTTCCTATGGGGTGTGGCATGAAATGAAGACCCTGAATCTACTACCCAAGAATCATAAATATTGTCTATAGAAAGAATCAAAGCATCTTATAACACATCATCTGTCACATTTTCTTCTTAATTTTTCTCTTGTTGCCCATCTCTTTGTTTCTTTGGAGCTCTACAGTATTTCTTCATATTTCCTTTCTTCCCACAATTCCAACACTCTATATTTCCTAATCTAGATTTGGATCTTCCCTTCCTATAATTCCCATGGTTCCATGATCCCTTTCCTCTATCCTTTTGTCTTCCTCTATTCTACACAGTCAACACATTACCTGATGTCTCACCTATTCTTTTCCATCGCATTTATCCTCACTAAGGATAACACCAACAACATCATCAAATTTTAGAGTGTTTGAACCAGAGACAAATTTACTTACAACAATGACCAAAACATTCCATCTTTCTGGAAATTAGCATAGGATTATAAGAGCCCCGACCTCATAATCAAAGTCCACTTTTATATAACTTAGATGATTAGTGATTGTATTAAATTCATTTAAATGATTTGTAACAGACCCACCTTTTGACATCTTCATATTAAATAATTTCTTCATTAGAAATACCTTATTGGCCATCGAGGGTTTTTCATACAGTTTGTCCAATGCATCCACTATCTCCTTCATTGTCTTTTCTTTTGAAATATTGAAAGCCACTGATGCTTCCAGGCTTAGCCATATCATTCCTAGTGCCTTTTTGTCAAGAACCTCCCATTCTTCTTCCTTCATGGTTGTCGACTTCTTTTCTATTCCACCTAATGGTAAGAATAGATCCTTCTGATATAAATAATCTTCCATCTTCATCTTCCCTAACTGGTAGTTTTGTCCATTAAATTTCGTGACCCTAACTGGTATCCTGCGAGTTACCTTTCTCTCTGATACCGGTTGTTAGAAAAACAGGATCGCAGAGCAATAAAATAAAATAAATACAAAAATAAAACACATAAGATACACGATACAATAGAGACACAGATATACGTGTTTCACCCAGTGTGGGCTACGTCCACTAGAGAAATTGTTAGGTCCTTCCTTTTTATTATCCAACAAAATGAATGGATACAACCTACAACACACCCATTGTAACTTCCTCTTCTTTTTCTCACAATCTCCTCTCTCAAAATACAATAATCACACACATACATAGACAAAATAAAATTCCCTCATAAAATAGGGCTTCCTTCTAGGGGAAAAAACCCTAAAATAACTTCTACCATTAGATCTGCGACCTTATAATGAACGATCTAGATTGACTACGAAATTACAATATTTTACAAGGAAAATTTTCCCAATATTTCGCTTCGGGGGCGTTTCCCTGGAATCCCCATCCAGGGAGGGGCTAAAAAAATTGTCTCCACCCCCCTGGAACCCCTTGGCGATAGTTTTTCTTGGGAAATACCCCACGCACCCCCCGTTAGGGAATGGGGTCCAAGCATGGCTGAATAAAACCTCTGAAACAAGAAAATAATCAGGATCCACAACCAACAATAGTCTCATCCAGTAGCATGAAGCTACTCCCATAGTCCTCATGACTATGTATGTGATGTTTATTTTCTCATCAGGTCCAACAATGCATTACCCCCTCAGTCACCTCACAATATTGATCTAGGGAATTCTTGGCCAGAGGGGTTAGTCAGCATGAGAAGAAGTAACACACCTCCCTCTCAATGATGGTGGACATTCTGCATCATGCCAAGATTTTCTTTGAATCACCTTGAGTCTTTTTCAATCCTTGTCAAATCAACATGAATAATAGGAGAGAGTGCATGTGGGTCATTCACCACTAACCAAATCAACATGGATAATCCTGTGAGTGAATGTATCATTCTCCCTTGGTCAAATTAGCATGACCAATCTGGGAGAATGTCTGCCTGATGCTACTCATTTGTTCATCTCCTTGGACAAAATCTTGGTGAGAATGTCCACAATTTGCTCATCTATGGATGTGTACCAGATCTTCACTACTCCCTTTTGCATCATGTCTTCGATGAATTCCCGCAAGAAACTTTCGAAGCCACACTTCTTCACGGATTGCAATACTGGCTGATATATACTCTACCTATGTTGTACTGAGTGCCACTGATGTCTTCTTCCTGCTCAACCATGAGATCACATTGATCCCAAATTCAAATAAAATCTGAAAGTACTCTTCTGATTCACTGCACTCCCTTCCTAGTTAAAGTCTATATATCCCTACTTCACATCTCCATCTGAAACATATATCATTCCATATCCAATCATACCATGTAGGTACCTCAACATATGTTTTGTTGGCATCTAATGTATATGTCTAGGTTCAACCATGTACTAACTCAAGGCATCCATTGCAAAGCATATGTACGGCTTGGTCTTAACCATGTACATCAAGGATCCAATCAATTGTCTATACATCATGGGATCCACCAAATATGAATATGAATCACTCAAGAGATTCATATTTATTGTCATGGGTGTGGTCATGGACTTGCATTCCATCATCCCGAATCTCTGCAAGATATCAACAATATATTTTCCTTGTCTAAGGAAAATCTCATCTGATCTCTGCCACACCTCTAATCCTGAGAAGTAATTCATCAGACCTAGATCCTTCATCTCGAACTTTGAAGCGAGATCCCTCTTGCACCCAACTATGAGCTTCTCATCTCCTGTTAGAAACATGTCATCCACATATAGGATCAATGGGAAATCATTCCCAAGCTCATCAAGTAACTATCTAATTTGGCATATCATGCCCTGGGTGCTTGTTTAGGCCCGTACAAAATATTCTTCAATCTGCAGACATGAGACTCCTTCTCAAGTATATTGTGGCTATTATATGTACAGTTCTTCTAGCTACTAGAGAAAGTGTCTTGTCATAGAATCCTTAGGCCACAAATCAATATTTGTACATATCTATGCCACCATATGCAACATGCATGATCTTGTAGATAAACTTGGAAGTCACAAATGACTTCCCTTCTTGTCTTTGAATCAAGGAAAATGGTCCATATCTTGGTCCTTCTAATTGGCTTCCTCCTTTGTAACTGAAACAAGGGAATCCTCCCAGGAGGTCTCATGCCTCCTCAAAGCCTCTGAAGCTTTGATCTAGCCTCCCATCTGTCAGTCCTGGAGGATGCCTCTCTCATATGAATCTAAATATGGGGAGGAATAATTTTTGAATGAAAGTCTCTAAGAAATTGACTCTCTTTGAGATCAGGCTCACTCCGAGTCTGCATGCTCCCTTTGAAAATTGACTCCCTCTAAAGCTATATATCCGTTGGAGTCATCTAATCCCTCTACATGTGCCAACCTCCTCTTCTCCTTCATTACATGGATCTGCAAAACTCTATGTCTAGATAGTCTACTTCATGTCTCATCTAGAGACCATTTAAACTGTTGCCTCTTGCAACTATCATTATAGCTCCATCTTAGATCTATTACCCATGACTTTCCTGAAACAAGAAACAAGAACAAAAACATCTCCATGGTAACCTCCATGGAATTTACAAGATAACTTGCCTGAGAAAGGGTCAACAACCAAGAACATCTCCTAGAGGAAGTCAATTTATCTTGTAAACAAGTGCATTATTAATATGAGCATTCATTTAATGGTAGGCGTACCAACAATAATAAAGTGTTTACTAAACTACCAATAACAATAGAAATAATAGAATTTAAAGACTACAACACTTACTTACACTACAGTAGTATACAAATATCAAACCTGATATGAAAACATGGATTTTAATTGTTGTTGACCCACTTATAGTTTCCCCGGTCATGTGCTTGGAATCACTACTGGATAAAGGATATAATATTCATCCTTTGAATTCTTCTCTTCAATGTCTGCTACATGTGCATGGTACTTCTTCTTTCCCTTTTCATGTTTAAGACAACATGTTGT
>JASDQU011101755.1:47420-61146 GCA_032191745.1 Picea mariana
ATAAGGAGGTTAGCGCCTCACTTAGACACACACCTCACTTGCTCATTAAGAGACAAGTTTCAGAATTACAGTTGGAGAAGAGAGAGAGAGAGAGTGGTGCATATTTGGGAGAGGATCTTTTGTATTAGCTTGAGTTATCTCTTGGCATTGTATTGGCTATCTATAATAAGGAAGTTTTGTTGGTTTTTCTTCCCCTAGAGGGTTTCCGAGGATAAATGTTTTGTCTCTTGTGATTGTGTATTTCTCAGTGATCTTGTGTTATGTTATTGTTATCTATTGAAATGCAAAGAACTATAATAATGGCTTAAACATTAACAAGATCTTGGCCTTTATATTTAGGGATGGGGAAGGTGAAAAGACACTTGGAAGGTGAAAAGTCATTTTCGAATTATAAGAGAATGCATTGGGTAGTTTGCAAGACACAATGAGAAGAAGAGATTGAGAGATTTTCGAGAGCGCTTTGAGGAGGAGAGGAAAGGACAACAAGCTGGGTGCATTTCCCAAGGGAGATTGGCACATTTCCCAAGGTGATTTTATGTGTGAAGTTGTAGAGTTTTATTGTTATTGTTGGAGGTCGTACTGTATGGATCCGTTCAACAAGGAAGAAGGAACGGTTTTCGAGGTTGATTGTGGGCACAAAAATTTGAGGCTGATTGAAGTGCTTCTTGTTCCTGAAGAGGCCATATGATTTTTTCCATACAACTGACTATGGGCATGTATTTCGAGGTGGTGTACAGTCAAGGGAGCTTGTACAATAGTACAGTTTTGGCACAATTCTCTAGGCAGAAAATTGGGGATTGTTTTGGGTGTTGTAAGTGAGTTTTTCCCTTGCTGGAAATTGTATGTTGTTGCTGTTATAACTTTTCTGAAGCTAATAAATCTCTCTCTCTCTTTGGGTTTCCCCACATTGGGGTTTTCCCTAGCTGGTTGCATGAATTTATGAGTATTGCATGGATGTGTAATTGTTGTTCATTGTGTTTATTCCACTGCAAAAGTGCTTAGCAATGTCTATTTATGCTCATAATATTTTCTGAATGTGGGTTTATACATTTCAAATTTCATAGATGACAGTTATCTCTAGGTTGCTAAGTGTATGACAAAATTTGTGCATGTTGATTTTGTCATTAAATTTCTACACGGATAACAAAAGAAGTGCTTCATGGATATGTTTCAGTTTGAGTTTTTCCACGATATCATGGTCTAGCAAGAAACATAGGTCTGTTTCACTCAACACGGCAGAAGCAGAGTATATTGCAATTTGTGATGCTTGTACGAAATCAGTGTAGCTCTGTAAACTGGTTTCTGTACTGTTTGATCAGGTGTTGGATTCGACCATGATATATTGTGATAACCAGAGTTGTGTGAAGCTCTCAAAGAACCTATTGTTCCATCATAGGTTGAAGCACATTGAGATCAAGTACTATATCTCCATTGATGAGAAAATAGCAAATATTTTTGGTAAAGCCTCTGTACAAGATGAAAAGTTTGCATACTTAAAGGACAAGCTAAGACTCGTGGAGATGACTTCCTTATTGGAAAATGAAGTGATTACTCCCCAGGTTGGGAGGGAGCACTAATATGTTATTGATATATAGACAGTCATTTTCCAGTTTGGAAAATGGTCCAGGTTGGGAAGTCACTTTGTTGTCCGGAAAGTGGTCCAGGATTTTTTATGGACAATCATTTTCTAGTTCGGACAATGGTCTAGAGTGAACAGTCATGGTCTGATAAATTGCTAATGTACCATAGACAACAATTCCCCTTGTGGTCAGTGTGGGGAAATGGTATAGGACAATCATTCTCCTTGGCAGTCACTCTGAGAAGTGGTCAAGTAGAATGGTTAGCCTCTCCGAGAAGTCATTCTTTAGAAGTTCACAACTTTGAGCAGTTTCTAAGAATAGTGGTATGTAGGAGGTTGGTGTAGGACAACCATTTCCATAGGAAATGGTCCGAACAGTCATTCCCTGGGGAAGACTCATTCTCTCCAGGTTACACTGTGAATCATGCTACAAGAATGGCCCAGTTAGGTTGAATGGTCCAGGTTCAGCAATCATGAACAATCATCCCCTAAGGCAGACTCATTCTCTAGGTTTCACTATGAATCGTGCCAAAAGAATGGCCTAGTTAGGTTGAATGGTCCAGGTTCAACAATCAAGGACATTTATTCTTATATGCTTGGGAAGAATAGTTTAGACAACCCATGGTTGATGTTTAATTTTCTAAGGGAAGATGTTGTTCTAGATCTCATAGATGTGAGTGGAAGAATGGACCAGATGACTGAGTTTATATCATGACATTGTTGATGCAGGTTGATATCAGATGATATGATTGTTGTGGAGACTGTTTGTCTCTGGACAATAGTTGTATGCTATTGTGGTGGATTTGATCCACTTGTAGTGACTATGTGTCACTGGATAGTAGTCATGCGCTACTAGGAGTGGTTGTGTACGACTGGATAGTAGTCATATACTACTATGAATAGACACAATTGTGTTCTATTAAATGGAATTGTAGAAGTTGTATGCTACTATCTGATTTCCATGGAGACTACCACTACTGTTAGAGATGATTGCCAACTAGATGGATAGTCATATTGTTGGTGGACAAACATTCTCCCTATGGAGAATGGTCCAGGTTGACAGATTTCTGACGTATCATGGACTGGTATTTTTCCTGAGGCACAATTATTGGACCGATCAAGTTGAATAGTTTGCCTCCTAAGGACAAGACGTCCTGATTAGGGTGGTCGATACAGGACTGATATTTTCTAAGGCATATGGGTAGATATTAATCTCTATCATACATATGACCGGATTAGAAAATAGTCTGCGACTAACATTCCTGTAGGAATGGTCTCTATAGACCATAGTGTGGCTTTCAACATCTGGGAGGAGTGATATTCTTCTAGGACGTAGGTCTAGATTAGAAGAATGATCCTTGTAGCCCATTGTATGGATTTCAACATCTGTTGGAGCAACTATTCTTCTAGGACGTATGTATGGATTAGAAGAATGGTTCTTGTATCACTATGTTGAGTGAGTGACTTACTCAACATCATGCCCGATTACTCAGATGGAGTATGGCCTCGAGAGATGATGTAGTTGATGTTATCAGATGGTACTGATAGTGGTAATGTTGTTCGTCACCAAAACAAGGGACAGAAAGCAAAAGGATGGCTACAAAACAGTCACAGGAAGGAGAAAACAACCCCCTAGGAAGCACAATCAAGAAAGTAACCAAAAGATCCCCATTAACAACTCTTTTCATATCCTAAATCGACTCCCAATAGAAGAGGAGATGGAAAATCCGCATAAGAAAGACAACCAGGACAAAGATAAAGGAAAAGCCAAGCTATAGCTTGAACCAACAAAAGGACAGAACTAAGAAATAGATCCTATAGTTCAACAAAATGAGGATAAACCAAAGGATGGTGGGGACACTCTCATGCAGTTGGATGATCAAGATCTAGCGGACATTGACCTGGAGAAACTGAAGGAAACCTTTAATAAAAAGGAGTTTCAAACCATCCCAGTAGAACAACTCAAGAAAGTGCACAAAGTATTCATTGATTCCATGGCAGGGGCCACTTCATGACTAGGCATATTCCCAGATCCAACACCTGAGCCTAGGCTTACCCCCTGAGAAATCAAACATAGAGGCCGCAAATCAACACAGCAACTCATCAAAGAGGTAGGAAACTATATGCTTAACTCGAGACAGATCCATCATCTCACGGAAGGGTACTTCTCCCCACCACCCAACTCATCATGATGACGATCATCACTTGGAACATTACAGGGATTAATGGAAGGTCCAAACAAAGGACCCTTCGAGACAATATTCGTGCAAAGAATCCAGAAATTCTCCTTTTATAAGAGACAAAATGCGTTGGGGAATCAACTGACGAAATCTTTTAGCGATGCTCGAGGAATTATAACTCCATTCACATAGACTCAAAAGGTGCTGCAGGGGGCCTAGCCATTCTATGAAACCCTGCCACAGTCATAATAGATCAACCTTTTTCCAAATTTGTCACATGCACAGTCCACTTCAGGGCCTTAGGATCCAACAAAGATGGAATTATTACAAATGCCTATGGATCGCAAAGTTCCCAGGACAAGCATTTTTTCTTACACATGATATCCACAATATGTACATTGTTGAGATATGTGCGTTGGATAGTAGGGGGCGAATTAAACATCACTCTTATGCTGGAGGAGAAGACTGGAGGCACAAAGCGGTTAGATCAGAACAGTGGTAAGTTCATATCACTAATAGACCAACTAAAAATTATAGACATAGAAACCAAGAATGGATTTTTCACTTGGTCCAACTGGATATCTAGACCCAAACATGTCGCAAGAATATTAGATCACTTCCTCATCTACGAATCAATAATGTTGGATGATCTGGTGTTTGAAGCAAACATTCTCCCAAAATCAGGTTCATATCATTGGCCAGTCTCTCTCTGGTTAGACACAAGAGCAACACCCAAGATTAAACCCTTTTGATTCAAAAAGTTCTAGCTCACCACCCGGATTTTCGAGAACTTTCCATAGCCTGGTGGAGGCAGGAAGAGATAGACCATGGCACATGCATGCATAAGTTTCAACAAAGGATAAAGAACTTCAAATGGCATCTAAAGAACATGAACAAAAATGTGTTTAGTAATATCTTCCAGGAAAAACAGGAGATTGAGCAGCCCCTGGAGAACCTGCAACAAGAATGTATTTCATAGGGACGGACGATAGACTCTGCAAGGGAGGAAGAAAAGCTATAGGTAGATCTAGAGGAGTGTCAGAAACACGAAGAGATACTTTGGAGACAAAAATCCAGAGTACAATGACTTAATGAGAGAGAAAGGAACACCAAGTTCTTTCACCGCTCCATGGTGCATATGCGATATATCAATAGAATTACCCAACTAGAAGATACCTAGGGGAACCCCATTCTAGATCATGCAAGCATGGAAGCTGAACTGGTTAACTACTACTAAGACCTCCTATCAGAACCCCTGAGGGACAAAATGTCGACCATAAGCAAGATAACCCGACACATCCCTTCCCTTATCACAAAGGAACAAAATGAAACACTGATAAGGCCGATCACACAAGAGGAATTCGATCAAGTAGTTAAAGAGATGCCACTAGGAAAAGCCCCGGGGCCAGATGGCTTTACAACAAAAAAATTTCACTATTGTTGGTCGGTGATCAGGGAATAAGTATAGCAAGTAGTAGAGGAATCTAGAACATTTGGACAAAACCTCTCGGCCTTCAATGCCACTTTCCTCACATTAATCCCAAAGGAAGAGAGGGTAACCCATCCAAAGTAGTTTCGACCCATTTCCCTCTATAATCTAATCTACAAAACCATCACGAAGGTAATAGCTCTATGACTCAAACTGGTGCTACCCTTCATCATCTCCAAGGAACAATCCAACAATGTGGAGGGACGCAAAATCATGGATAGTGTAATCCTTGTGCATGAGGTAATACAATCACTCAAATCAACTTGTACCCCAGGTACGCCCATCAAACTTGATCTCTCAAAAGCTTTTGACAGAATAAGTTGGTAATATATGCGCTCCCTCCTCAAGGCCTTTGGCTTTGATACAATTTGGATAGCCTAGATCATGCAGATCACTTCCTCAACCTTCTTCACCATTCTAGTTAATGGAGTGCCCTCCCAGTCCTTCTCCCCCACCAGTGGCATATGTCAAGGGGACCCCCTTTCCCCTTTCCTTTTTGTCATAATGTTTTAAGGCCTTGGTCATTACATTAATGCCTCAGTCGAGGATGGTTCCCTCAAATGCCTACCTCTTCACAAACTCTAGCTAACAACCTCTCACAGTCAATTTGTGGATGGTACCTTGCTGATGAATACTCCCACCACTCAGAAGGCTAACAATCTTAAGACCATTCTCACAGACTTTGTAGAAGCTTCGGGAACCTCCCTAAACCTAGACAACTCACAGCTTTTCTTTTTCAATGCCTCGATGGCAATCCAAACCCACATCTATAGACTTTTAGGGATCCCTAAGAGCTCCCTTCCATCCAACTGTCTCGTTATTCCCCTTACGAGGGAAGCCATTCATATCATCTCTTGGGATAACCTCCTATTATCCATCTCTAACCATCTAAATAACTAGATCTTTTTCTCTCTCAACCTAGCAGCTCGACTAGTCCTATTAAAATATGTTCTTCAAGAACTACCGACGTACCTATTTACAACCTTGACAACACCATAGTCAGTTATAAAATTCATCAAAAACCTCCAACGAAATTTTCTCTGGCATGGACACCACCCGAACAAGAAGTGCGCTCAAGTAGGCTGGGATAAAATCTGCATTCCTTATTCAATAGGTGGACTGGGTCTTAGGGATCTAGGAAATCTCAATCACATAATGGGGGCAAAACTTTGGTGGCGTTAGCTCAAACACTCTACAGAGTTATGGTATAAACTTTGGAAGCTCAAATATGAACCTACCACTAGCGAGGACCTCCTCATCAGACTAAATGATCTGATTCAAGGATCCAACATATGGAATGCAGCTTGGTGCAATCGCTTTGTCATACAGAAATATGCCTTTTGGAAGATACGAAATGGAGAGCGGTCCTTATTCTAGCAGGAATCCTGGCAATTTTTTCCATCGTTGCACTCAATGCAAGAGATAAGCCCCCTTCATCAGCAAATGCAATTTAGGGATACACTACATGTAAAGGACCTTTGGAAGGAAAATTTTCTGCAACACCTGTGGCGCATACGAAAGACTCAACCCCATGAACTAAACATACCAGAAGATAGCAATACACAACCTTGGGGGGATTTTGCCTTGCAGCGGAAGATCCGCATCAGTGAATAACTAGACCTCCTCAGGTGGGGACACTCTCCAAAAGGAAACTTCTCGATAAAACAATCCTACAATCTTTAGGGAAATTACCAAATGCAACCAAAAGAGCACCTCTGGGGTAAAATTTGGAACCCCAAATTCGGGTCGAAAGTCTCCATTTTTCTTTGGCTAATTGCCCAGAATCATATACTCACTTGGGATAACCTTCAAAATCAGGGCTTTGTGGGACCTTCAATATGCCTCCTCTACCGGCAACAAGAGGAAACAATGGAGCACATCTTAAATCAATGCTCTCAAAGTGGATTAATCTGGGACATGGCAATACAAATAATGCGTCGCTCCAACAAAAACAAACCTGGTATTGTCAGCACTATTGAAAATTGGGACTCCATTACCTATCAAAGCCCGATCTTAGATCACATCTAGAAATTATTATAGGATTCATAGTCTCGCAAATCTGGAAAGAGATAAACAAAAGAATCTTCCACTCCACTTCCTCTCCCCCCCACTACTTGGGAAAAGATCCTCACTCTCATTCAGGAAACAATCAGAGCTAAGCCCTGGACACATAATGATATGCAATGCAATCCTTCAGAAAGTCTCATATTCTCGGCTTGGAAACTAAACCTCCCTGACCAGCCCCCCCCTCATCCGACCAAACTCTCTTGCATACCTCTCTCTTGGTCCCCACCCCCTCAAGGATTTGTCAAATTAAATTTCGAGGGATCCTCGAAGGGAAATCCCATGCCAGTCGGTTTTGGGGTAGTTCTCCCAAATAGTGCAGGAAGTATTCTACACATCACAATAGGATACCCGGGGCTCAACACAAAAAATGCAGCAGAACTATGGAATCTCATTAAGTGAATCAAACTAGCAATCAGTCACAACATCCATCATATCATAGTGGAAGGGGACTCCTAGGTGATAATCCATCTTGTCTTAAAAATCATCCATGGCTCTCAACCCTTGAAAGTTTCCCCAAGTTGGAGACTTCTGGGACTACTAAAGGACTTCAGATCCCTCCTTCAACCCAACCTCACTTTAATCCCCTCACATGTGAAAAGAGAATCAAACAAGATAACAGATCACTTAGCTAATGAGGGAGTAGCCTCAAAGGAGGAGATGATTCAATTGGATGCTTGAATCTCCACACACCCCTTCATTACTACGCCAATGTATGGATATATCCTAAAGAGACTCCCCCACCCCCTCGATGGGGTGCCACACAGATAACATGCAACCCAAGCCATTTATGAGCCCTGTCGGCACCTGCGCCTTTAAATCTTGGATGGAGGACATAATCCATCGCGCTCTTGGGCCGATTAGAAAATTCCCTCGTGTAGGTTTAATGGAGCTCTTACTGCACCATGGCGGATGGGTGATGATGGGTATGGGAGGCATGAGAAAGGTCACCTCAACACCACCAATGCTCCTCCATTTCATCTAGTTTGTTATGGCTCATTCCACTCGGCTCAGTTTTTGCATTTGTGCTTTGTTCCATTCAATATCCCAGCTCTACATGCTCTTCTGCTAAGTTCTGCCTAGTTTTCCTTATTTTCCATGCCCTGAGAGAAGGGAAAGCCCAAGAGGGGTCCTTCCTGGTATTACTATGCATCCAGGCAGAGATGCCTTCACAAGCTTTCCCAGTCTTTTTCGACCACATTGATTCGAGGGAATAAGGAGCCAAATTTGCCTCCAATGGCCTATGTAGATGAGGAAATTCCAGAGGAACCAATTATGGTGTTTCCGGACCCTCCTCTACATAGTTATGAACCCAAAAGACTGGCCCAAGAACAATCTCCTTGCAACTGCTACAGGAGATGCCATGGCGGGGGAAACTTGTATAATCCAAGAAGAAATTCCTTTAGCTGACCGTCCGGTTGAGCCTCCACCGCCCACCTCAGCCATGGCCCGAGATTCACACTCACCTTACTTCCTAGAGCTAGAACATTTGGAGCTCATCTTCGAGACGCAGAGGGACATGATGGAGCAGCTCCACAGACACGCTCTTTTCAACAACAGACTTGACATCCTATTTGATGCATTCTCGTGCACACAAAGTTAGTAGCGTTGCCCAAAATGTGCACAACCTTACATCTTCACTCCTCACAATGACACTCACGATAGCGGGTTTTAATATCTCTTTTAATGTTTAAATCTCTTAGGCTCTCTGCACCACCTCTGCAAAAACACAAGGCATTTTTTGTACTCCTGTTTAGTTTTTCCGTTTTGTGCTCTATCCAAATCTTATGGCCATATTTTATTCAGAATTCTTGTTGCATGTTCAAATAGCTTTGTCTCAATATTCCTATGCCACCTGTTTTGGTTTCCAAATGTTTAACAGAACATGTGGCGACTTTTTCTTTTTTACCAACCAGAACAATAGGGTGCCATCTGTTTCAGTTTCCACTAGTTTGGAGGAACAAGTGGCAGGCCTTAGAACATGATTTGATATGTACAATCACAACTATTTTATGAGGAAATAACATTTTTTTATTAAAAAAAAAAGATAACAATTTACATTAAATTATTTTCCTCTAGAGGTATAAGTCGACCCAGTTAGGTCACTTGGAGGACTATAAACAAGAGGGCGCTAGAGCTCATTTTACACACTCACTCTAAGAATTGCATAAGGACAAGTGGTGTGCATGACTAGAGGGGAGTTGTAGTTGTTGCAGTGGTGACTTGGTCTTTGGTTATGGTTGGACTTTCTGCTTGGTTATGGTTTGGAATTTCTTCTTGGTACGTTAGCTCTAGAGAGAGGTATGCTACCTTGGTTGGCTATTGGTTCTATGGTTTGCTTCTAGAATTATTTTGTTTGTAAGATTAAGGTGCTCGGGGGTGGCATTTGTGCCTATGGTAGGGTGAAAATATTGAGATATTGTCTACAGTGAAATTAACACACCTTTTATTCTAATATTTTGAGCACACCACCTTAGAACAAACTTTTCTCCATGCCCTTACTATATAACACAAATTAGAGAAGAAACCTTACTCTATTCTCTTTCATAACCCTAACTCTAACCCTCACCCAAACCCTAGTTCTAATTCCCTCCCTCCCACAACTATTCATGACCCTTACATACCTCCTTCGACACATCCTTCTAATATCCCTAACAGTTACACCACCTCTTATCTTCCTCCACTATGGTGCCACTATGAAAAAACTTATAACCATGATGTTGCAGATTGCAAATTCTTACAACATGAAGCAACATCGAAAGCCGTGTACATTGATGAACAAGACATTGACTATTCCAAGGTGCCTCTATCCCCTTATCCTTCTCTTCAACTCTAGATAGTTCCTCTGCCAAACCCTACTATAGTATATCCATCTTTACTCTTAATTACCAAAGAACATGTTGCACCACATTTAAATATCCTTTTTACTCACAATTGTCAGGTTAAATATCAACTCACCACCATCATCCTTGAAAACGGAAGCCAAAAGAACCTCATTTACATACTTTTGTCATGCATCTTCAACTTCCCACTACCCAATACCCCTCTCCTTATCAACTAGGTTGTGTTCAACAAGACATCCCTCATATACTCATTAATAAATGTTGTACAATCACCTTTACCATGACCTTTCCATGATATAGTTGAATGCAACATCTCTCCCCTTGACTATTCTAATTTATTCCTAGGCATCCTATATCAGTAACACTGAAAAGATTTATACAACACCCATTGCAATACATATCACCTCTTTAAATATGGCAAATCCTATGATCTCACCTTTGCTACCATATCTCTACCATGTGCTTCCACAACCCAACAAGTTAGCGTACACAAATACCTTTCTCTCTCAATTTTCCCTCACATCCACACACCACAATTAGTGGCTCTATCACTCTTCCAGATCTCCCAACTGATACAATATCATCCTCATCCTTACACCCTAGCTCATATTCATGACTCTCAAATTATCCCCACACCTAAGCTCTTTGTTTCCTCTCTCTCCATCCCTCTACCTGATTCCCTTCTCTCCCTAGTGCTCTCAACAATGAAAATAATGGTATCTATGCATCTATACTAGATTCTACATTGCACAATTTTCTTGCACCAAATCTTGGGTTGCAAAAGAACCATAACCCCACCACTATAATATTATAGAAAGTAGTTACTACATCCATGGTTTCTCCTTAGTTATAGAGGTTACCTCATTACAAACTCCCTCTTCGAAGCCTTCAGAACTCTAGGCATATCAACAACAATACAACTCTTCGTTCTACAACAACAACATTTCCTCAGCGTTATATTGTTAATTGGGCAAATATTGTTTACATGACACCTCAAATAGATCCTATAACATGTCCCATGTACAATTTGAAGCAATTCCTTGATGTCCCAATGCAACACAACCAGGGTCATTCACATTATTTTACCTTGGGACACATCACCACTAGTTTGGTTATTCTACACAATCCAAAACAAGCTACATATTATCTATTGCACATGATTTCTATTCAAGATGCCAATACAAATGTTACTCTAGGTATCCAAGGAAATCTATGAGAGAAATGACATATGATTATGGGAAAACATGATGTTGCATTCCTCATTATCGCTAGTCTCGATGAGCCAAGGATTCTTTTTTGCACACAAGGCACACTTAATCTTTTCACTTCATTTCTAGTTTGAGCCTGTGCACATGGAGGAATCCCTCTATCCACATTTGTATCATGCATTACCCAACACAACCTTTGACACATAGTTCCACATTATTCCAACATTACCAAACTCATGCAATGAACAATGGGAAAATCACCACTCAGCACAAACAAACATTTCTTCTAGCGTGTCTCCTCCACTTAGTGACTTTCATAAACTGGGACAAAGTGCCATATATCATAATTCCATCATCTTCTTCAACAATTCAATCTATATTATTGTCAAACATCCTCCCAGGGCCTCTTCTTTATCATAATACCTCCTATTCATCACAAAGACCCACAAGTTTTATTGCACCAGAACCAAAATCAATGGGAACGAGGATTTGGATTCTAAACACATGGGACTTCTTCCGCATTGATCCTCTATTCAGTGTGCACCTACAACCAGTTAGTGATTTATGATCCACATCTCTACTTCATCTCTTCTCGTGCTTTTGTCTCTATGATTCAATTGTTTCCTCTCTCCACTTGCATAGTTTACTTGCTCTAGTACAAGTATTCTATCTTGGTGTTGACCTTGTTACAACCTTACCACTTCCTGACATTTTTGGATGGATAGATCCACCTTTCTATATAGTTCAACACTTAGCATTGCATGCCATTGCTTCTAAACCTTTCCACTTCCCACTACATTTCCTAGCTTGGGAAGAAACTAGGGACACTTTCAATCTAAGCTAATTGATATAGAACACAAGGGCACACTTACCAAGAAACACACCTCATTAGTAGTGCCCCTCCTTGAGGGTGCATTCCCGGATTTCGAGCTACATACATGGATAGTTAGTTGCATACTTTCAACCTCTGTTTTGTGTGCATTTTCATTGTTTAGCATTTCTTCCAACCTTTGAGCTATGTGCATCTAGTTTATATTTATTTTAGTCTTAGACTATGTGAAATTAGTTAAGTAGTTAATTGTGGACCCATTGTAAAACTATAAGAATGCCTTTGGCTAAATGAATGAGACTAATATGTTTTGAGATATTATTGTTCTCTTATTTCTATGTTGTTATTGGGTTTTATTGCTCGATCATATATGTTCCTTATCGCCTAGTCATGGCTTGAACTCAAAGTGATTTTCAAGTTTGATTGAATGGAGTTTGATGTTTTCCTTTTATCATCAACCAAGAATGAGAAGATGAGATTTTATTTGAGAACTTGTAAAACAATTGTATTCCACTTTTATTGTTTTGTCATTATTTGAGGAGAAAAAAGAATCTTATTATTTAAGGGAGGGGAAGGTCAAGCAAGCAAGCATAATCACCACGTCAATGCCAAAAGATGTGTTGAAAATAAATGACTACACCGTGTAGATTACATTAAATTATACGTCTATTTATTTATTTAGGGATTTTCACTAGCTTGTGCAATAAACAAGTCCCTTTGTTGATCTCCCCCATGGTTCTTCATATGCTCTTGAGTAAGGCCACTATGTTTTTTAAACAAGAACAATTAATTTCTGTACTATAAATTTGTTGCAACCTCACTAGTCAACACAATAATACAAAAATAGGACTATCCAATATTCTATAGTTCAAGATTAGTTGAAAACCTTGAAAAATAACTATACAAATTATGATACTATCATTTACAAGGGATGTCCAAAATTTTATGCTAATATAAAACCTAAAATAGACACATAAAAAAAATCAACTTTACGCAACGTGAGAAGACCTGAAGTAAATTAAGGGTATTCATGTTGTTAGCTTCCTCTTGCTCGACAAGAGAAGGTTGGGGATCCTGCTCCATCTCATCCACTTCTCTAGGCATCTGGTGAATGGACGACTCCTCATTGTGTTCTTCAACACTTGAACCAACAAACATTTTGAAATTAGACGTGGTTGACTAAGGGTTTCGAGTCAAATTAGAAATATGTTGACGTAAGACACAACACTCAACCTCTAAGTTTTCAATCTATCTCTTATGTTGCAATAGAGTTTCCATAATAGCTCCTAGCCCATTGTTATGATTCTCCTCTTGAGTATGATTTTTTCATGTTGCAGTGAAAATAGAGGTCATGTTATCTACAATAAGATCCTCTTGTATTCAAACAACATGATGGATTTTAGTGATCTCACAAATGGGAATTTCCCTTGATGGTTATGGCTTTCCATACATTCCAATCTCAAAAGAAAACTACTCAGAATCCCCCAATTCCAAACCCTCTTTATATTATCCATTGCCAATGTTGAGAACCACA
>JASDQU011101756.1:36158-46301 GCA_032191745.1 Picea mariana
TGGTAGCACTTCTTAAGTGCTAGGATCTTCCATAGTATTCTCTTCTTGAATAGAATATCCTTCATTCCTCATACCTTGAGTTTGATGCATTCTTCATTTTCTTTTGCAAATAGTTTAAGTTATGTAGTAATTGATTCTTCAATTGATTTTGCTCCTCTTGAGCTTTCAAAATCCTTTCATTGTTAGCTCTGCACCTCTACACCTCCATCTTCAAACTCCTTGTAATTTTGACCAACTCTAATTACTCTATTCTATTTCCATTCTCATTAGACTCTGTCTCTTCTATCTTGATATCGAGGCCTCTAACTTTTTCTTCAAGGATGTCAAGTCTTTGTTTATCTTCTATGTCTCCTCTTGAACAATATTCTTTAATTATCCTTGTTGTAGCTTTGACTTTGAAAGAAGTGTGCATGCTAATAAATTGTTAGATACATCTCAATTTCCAAGTTTATAGCATTTTTTTTCAAATGTTGGTAAGTATGCACTTCATTAGTTTTATCAAATCAAGGCTACAAGTCTCTTCTTCTTAATTTCTGAAGAATTCTAAAGCACTTCTCCATTATTTGAGCCATAAAAATTATTCACCTATGAATTAGAATTCCAATGAATACACCCATACCCAATTTTTGATTCTAAACTAGAAGTCATGGCTCTATACAATCCTTTCGCGTCATGGACATTTTGTCAAACACTTAGCCTATAAACTGCGTTTTCCCAAAATTTTACAGAGCTAAATTTGAAATTCAGGCATTTCATTTATGCCTCCATAAGTTAGCCATTTACTCCAACGACCTTCCAAATGGGTAATTGTAATACTCAATTCAACATTTGCAAGCTTCAAACACTATTTTTGCCAATAATTCTCATGGAGAAATTTCATCAAACACTTGTCACACAAACTACAATTCTTGGTATACAACTAACTTCTGGCCCATACAACAACAATTTAGTAACCAATAACTTTGATACCATTATGTAATGTACCTAATACCCTTTGTACACTTTGAGGATATGGGGTACTTTTGTTAACCACCCAATTCGAACCAATATTGTTGAGGAACCTACTTAATTGTTTTGTTACCAACTATTTACCACCAACAAGCATGATACTACAAATTTATGCAACCTAAATGTAACCCTTTTTGTTATTAATGAAACCATAATTCACAAATGTAGGATAACACAGGCAATCAAAAGAACAGGCTAGAAATTAATTTGATCGTGACATAACCATAATAATCCAGTGTTAAATTCAACACCATTCACATATACAATTAGGAACACTTATTTGTCTCGAATTGTTCACTAATTGGTTGCATAAGAGGGACATTCCACCCAAACATAGGCTCCTTGATGCACCAGTTCTCTCTACAACAGAGGCCATCCCTAAGCCGAGGCTATGAATCCACAAGAGGCACACTCTTCCCATGGTTAGCTCTAATAGGCTAACAGTAGGCTACGACAATTCCCAATCCATAGTCGTCTTCCCCATTAGCTTGCACAACCCAAGGAATGGGATCCCCTTCTCTTCTCAATAGTCCCTCAGGCTATCCCACTTCCCTCTAGGGCTTCGACACATGCTAGATAGGAAATCTCATTGTTGGGGCTCTAGGGAATTATTAGTTGTAGAAAATTTTCCTTAATTACAACTAATACAATTCCATACATCCATAGTTCTCTATAAATCCATGGTCATAACTTTCACAGTTTGAAATAGTCTACACACAACAATTTGTTCTAGGAAACTTCCCCAATTTCATAGACAAAGGACAATTTGCAAGGTGAAATCCCGATTTCTAGTGAGCTTGTCTATCTAGTGATTGAACAACAATCCTCTTCGAACTCCCCTATCTCCTTGAATCTTCAAATTCAATCAACAATAATCATGATAATAATTTGCTTGTATGTAAATGTAATCTTTTAATTTCATCATGAAGAGGCATATGTATCCCTTCATGCACTAATCCCCACACAAGGCTTAATTAAATGGTAAACCAAAATTAGCTAATAATCAAGGATATACTTAAGTTTTACAAGACTTTGGTTAGCTCCCTGACTCATGTCCCTTCCTTAACCTACTATGTCCCCTTGTCTTTCCCCTCTTATGGAGTCATAACCCCCCTTCTTTTTGTCCTTCGCTTTTGCATTCAATGATGTACTTTTCATTAAATTTCAATATTTGATTAAAAATTTCATTGTTCGTCTTGTAGCCATTCATCATGTACATACACAACACCAAATCAGGGATCAAAATTGGTGTATTACATGACAAGCTTAAAGCCATGGAATCATAAAGTGAGYAATGTATCTTTGTTGGCTATTGTGAAGATGTTAAATTTTATAGACTATTTGTACCTCGAACCTTAGAGGTAATCTTTTGAAGAGATGTTCAATTTGATGAACACTCCTTGGCCTGCGTGACTTTATCTTCTTCTTTTCCAACTTSTTGTTGTTGTTGTTCTCTAGGATTTGTATCCTATTTGAATGATGATCATTCTTCTTTAGTTGATGAGCATGCAAAGGAACCACATGCTCCTCCTTTTCCTCTAGTTTARTTTGATAATCTTGTGCCTCCCATTACTCGTCTTCCAAAATGGCTCCAGAAAACAAGGGTAGTTGTTGGTACTTTAGTGAGTGAAATGAATTATTCTTGTAGGACTCGCTCTCAGTTTCATCCATTGGACTCAACTCTTATGGCCAAGCACACTTARATTGTATATCCTTCGACTTGTAAAGAAGTAAAATGATCAAACATGAAGAAGCTATGGAAGAAGTTTCACAAGAAAATAACAACATTTCATGCTTCTTTTACCTTTTTAACCTTTCATATTACTATTTAAAATTCCACCTTGGAATCTTATGCTCACTTCGATTTTTAACTCTCTTACTCATTTTCTACATGATTGAATAGAATATTGTTTCTTAAATCTATATGCTGCCTCGAATCCATTTGTGGTTCCATTTGCACCTAAAACTACCTCTAGATTCAATCACCTCTATCATTCATTGTCTTACACATGTGTGTTATGTAGCAGCCTAAGGGCACAACAAAGACAATGCTCGTGTCCATTTTAGTTGTATTTTCCCACCATGTATGTTGCTTGCACTATATCTTACTTTAAACATTTTGGTATGGTCCAACACATTTTGTAGGTGTTGTTAATGGACTATGTCTCAATTTGTGATCATAGCATAATTTGTTCACTCACCTTCCTAATTTTTCCATTTGTCTTTCATGGCATCCCTTTGGTAATTTATTTGCCATTGTAATCTTATGAAGCAATGAATATGTCATGCATTTCCATTAACTTGTTCAACACGTGGACATTTGTTTAGTTATTAGGATTCATTACACGATCTTGAGTTTAGATTTCCATTGACTTGTTAAACATGTGGAAATTTGTTTAGTTATTAGGATTCATTATGATCTCTTTCACTTGGTCAATTTACTTTAATTAACTTGCTTGGGGACATGATCTTGAGTTTGGTTTCTTTGTTAATTTGTGTTTAACAGTATTATGTCACACTTTTAAAAAGTAGTATGCTCGTAACTAACTTAATAACCTTAAGACGTTTAAAAATTTTGCAACCTTTGCAACCTTACCAATGCATTGGTAATCAATACCTATCCTTATTCTACACAGTATGATGAGAATGAGGCACAACTCTACCAGTTTGTAATAATCTTGTCCTTACTCCATTTGTCAGGGAGCTCTATGTCATTCATATTAGTTCTCCTAATTTATTCACACTTGCATTCACACATACCCACAAAKATATATGTACATCAACTACCCCAATRCATTAATTAATAATAGTTTTGTCCCTATTTGGTAATGTTCCATRGCATGAATTTATTATAGACTGACTAATAAACTAGGGCACCTCATCCCCACATGGCACTACCCTCAAAATTAATTGAACTTCACACCTTACACACATAATAGTGGAAATCYTGGCCTCAAAGTCCTCCTACCATCATGCATAACCTAAGTATAGACACATAATCTCCTCGAATTTTTAACTCTCTTGTATGCTTGTTTGGTTGAAAAGATCCTTGCATGAATCCAACAATAGGAGTGGACAAACCATGYCATAGGAAAATTCAAGCATGATTTCTTCCTTCTCTTTTCATTATGTTACATGCATTTTATTTGCTTGGTTTCAATAGATTGTTGGTAGAAATTTTTTACACTTCACAACTTCAAATTCTATATGAGTTGCTTGTGTCAAGGGGACAATTATAACAATAATTTTTAAATGTTGCCCCTAAATTTATATTTTAGTTCAAGGATTGATAAAATATTTGTGTACCGCATGCACTTGATTACATACACATATTACCATGGAGTAGTTGTTACTTGATTTGAAGCTCAATTAACCTCAGAATGAGCTTTGAACCTCTTCATTATTCCTCTTATGCTCCTTGCTAATCCCATTTGGACATTTATGTTGACCTTATAAGTTCTTTTAAGCCCCGCATTTGCTTAGTCGTCCCTCTTTCTAGTTTTTCCAGATGAATTTGATGTGATTACACTTTAATAAAAGTTAATCACCTTGTCGATGTTGGATTGTTTTATTTGCAATCCCATCGAGTATGTGCACCATGGATCACACATTCTCTTCACTATAAATGTGTTATAAAGGAGTATTAGCAGTCGAGATGCACATTGTTAGGTACCAGATCTATTATAATAGCATAAAACAAAAATACTGCAGAGAATAACAACAAAACAACAAAATATAAAGAACCACAACACCAAAATAATACCTTTATTGATAGGAAAAAATGTTCAATTGCCTCTTCGAGGGGGAAACCTCCAACAGATCAACACTTTATTACAATAATTCTCAAGACAAAGACTTTCCATGCCCTCTAATCCTATCTATACTAAATCTATCTACCAAAAGAACAATCTAGAGGACGATCTTTCTAGAAGCAGAAGCTTTTATTAGGTCTTCTTACATTTGACTTATTCTTCATTATTATTAAGCCTTATTAATAATGGCATTTATTACATGGAAAATATATTATTCTACTTTTGTGAGGGGTTAGGGAGGTTAGGTCCCTAACATGCCCTCCCCCTTAAAAATAGATTTGTCTTCAAGTGATCCGAAATCGGATTCAGAAGGCTGTCGAGGCATGAAAAATGCTCAAAAATGAAAGTGCTCGGAATCTGAAAAAACCAACACCATTGCGTCCGACTCGTCTTCCTGATTCCGGTGGTATAATTTTTATGTCAAACGGAGTCCGTATGGAGAAGATATCGCATTCTGTCCGCCAAGCCAAACAAGGAAAATTTTGGGATGCTGACTGTACCTGTCCGTACAGTCCGTACAGGACACGTGTCAATCCGTACAGGGACATGTGGCACGTTCGTACGTGAGACACGTGGCATGGTCGTATAGGTGACACGTGGCAGCACCAGAGCGTGACACGTGTCAAGCAGATTTGGCACTTTTGGCACACCGTTGGGCCAATCCGAAGGTGACACGTGTCACCACTGGAAGGGTGACACGTGGCACGGATGACGTCAGTGGATGATGTGGCTCGAGTGACGTGGCAGTTGACGGAGCATACGGTAGATGACGTGGCAAGCTGACAGAGCGTACGGCAGAGCTAACTCGGCGCTGACGTGGCAGGTGACGTGGACGTATCATCGATCGACACGTGGCATCATTTGGGCGAATGGTAAGGTGCCACGTGGCCCAATCACAGGCTGCCACGTGACACCCCGGGTTTAGCCAATGACGACTATGTCAAAAGGTTTTATGGCCCGGGGGATTCGAACCCCGGACCTACCACTATATCAACGACTTAACAATACTTCCGTTTGCCAATGCGCCACCGTGCAATGCTTGTTATGGAAGCGGTGAAAACTCTATTTAAATTAGAGTAATGTGCTATTCAACGGGGGGGTCGGGCCGGGGCTTATCCCCGACCCCGATTTTCTACCTGCCATGTAACCGTGAATTAGGCGCATATGCAATAGTATTGCGCGCGGTTACGGTTTAAGTTTTATAACCGTAGCACATAACCGTTAATGAATGCGTGCGGTTATTATTAATGTGTGCGGTTATGGTATAGCCCAACGGTTATATTAACAGTTATGTAAACAAATGGAGCGCGGGTATATGCGAACGGTTTAGCCACGGTTTTATGCTAGCATGTGACCGCTTTAAGGGGCGCGCGCTAGGCCAAAGGGAGCTAGCGCCCGTTTTTCCAACTATATTATAGTTTTAAAACTAATATATAGTTTAAAAGTGGGTATGATAACCACTTTTTGATTAATTAATCTCATTTTAATGTAATTTAACTCCTTTTTAATGTAATTGGGGGTTATTAGACATTTTTAGAGCCTAATTCTTGGGAGGAAGTTGGAGATTGAAACCAACTTTTCCACTATTTAACCAAGGCCATGTTGAGGCCATTTGGGCAGATTGGGAAGCTTTTGAGAGCCTTTGGAGAGCTTTTGGACGGTTTTGGAGAGCAGAGATGCTGAGGCAAAGCCAGGTCTAAGCCAGTTTGAGGCAGGGAAGCTGTTGAGGTAGAGATGCTGTCGGACGATTTCTGAGAGCTCGGGACATCTGTTTCAGGTGCCGTAAGTTGTGCAAGATTCTATCATGGCGAACAAGACCAGATCAGTCTAGAAGCCAATCGGCATTGTAAAGATGTACTAATAATCTTTTGAAAAGAAATCAAGAAGCCTCCCTCACAGAGAAAAGGCCCGGAGACGTAAGCAAAGTTGCCGAACTCCGTTATCAAACTTGTGCATTATGGTTTGCTGCTTTTCATTGTTTTTCAGATCTGAAAATATGTTAATGGTTGTATAATTCATTTCTTTTCTCGCTCTTTCGTTTAAGTTTCCCAATGGTTAATTAATTCATGCATAGTTAAAAAACTCAACCATAGTCATTCAAAAAATCCCGACGGATCATCAAGGCTTGAGATGAGGAAATTGTTGCAAAATGGTAGCTGACTCCCAGGTGGCATCTTCTGGCTGTGTGTCCTTCCACTGAACTAAAACTTCCTTGATAGTGCGTTGGCGGAGACTACGCTCGCGTTGGTCCAAGACTGCTTGTGGCTTCAACCAAATGGAACCTTCTTCATCCAACTTAGGTAGACTTGTCTGAGTACGACACCTAGTGTTGAGCACTTTATTTAAGCAAGAAACATGAAAAACAGAGTGGAGATTAGAGTGGATGGGAAACTCTAACTGGTGGGCCATGGGCCCCACTCACTTGAGAGTACGGTAAGGACCATAGAATTTTGGGGAAAGTTTCTGACAGTGTTTGGATTTGAGTGAAGTCTCCTTATAAGGTTGCAGACGAAGAAACACCTAGTCCCCTTCAACAAATTCATGTTTAGAATGACCTTGATTTGCTCGTTGTTTCATGCGATTATGATCCATGACCAAATTTTCTTTGAGAGTATGGAGAATGGCCATGCAGAATGTAAGAGTTTGATCCACCTGTTGAACCTTGGAGACACCAAGCATGTATGATACAAATGAAGGTGGCGTTTTTCCATAGACTGCTTCAAAGGGAGTCATGCGAGTGGCGGTCTTGTAAGAAGTGTTACCATTTAGCGAGGGGTAACCACTAAACACACTGATTTTGTTTGTTAGATACAAAACACCTCAAATAGGTTTCCAAACACTTGTTGATTGCTTCAGTTTGTCCATTAGTCGAAGGATGATATGTTGTGTTGACATACAATTAGGTTCCCTAGAGTCGGAACAATTCTTGCCAGAAACTACTAGTGAAAGTTGGATCACGGTAAAAAACAATAGAATGAGGCATGCCATGGAGTTTGAAGATATTATCCATAAATAAAATTGATCCACAGTGAATGATGTGAATGGGTGTTGAAGAGCACAAAAACGAGCATATTTGAAAATATGATCCACTACTACCATGATGATTGACTTATTGCTTGATTTAGGTATAAGACAACAATGAAGTCCATAGAAATATATGTCCAAATAGTAGGTGGGATCGACAGTGATTGGAGTGTGCCTGAAGATTTAACTGTCTCACCCTTATTGCATCGACAGGTATCACATTCAGCCACAAATGTGTGAATTTCATGTTTCATACCGTCCCAGAAAAAAGAACGTTTGACCCGTTCATAGGTTTTTATAAAACTAGAATGCCCAGTTGTAGGTGAAGCATTAAACTCAGAGAGCACGACGGGTTTAAGGTTTAACTATTTGTTTAAATACAGACAACCTTTATAATGAAGCTCGTCCTGGTGCCACGAGAACCCTAGAGAAGCTTGTCAATCCTGCTGTAGTGTTTGGATCAATCTTGAAAGTTTGGGGTCTTGCAACCATTCTTCGAGAACTTCCTAAAGCCAATTTGCAACAATGAAAGAGAGGGAAAAAAGGGACCAGTCTTCTTCATATTTCCTGGAAAGGGCATCAACCACCACATTTTCTTTTCCTTTTTTGTAGATGATCAAATAATCATATCCAAGCAGCTTGGTTACCCATTTTTGTTGCTCCAATGAATAAATTCTTTGTGCTAGAAAATACTTGACGCTTTGATGATCAATTTTTATTTGGAAGCGTTGCCCAAAGAGATAAGGACATTGGAGATCCACAATGTGTTGAATAGCCAACATTTCCTTTTCATAGGTGGAATGGCCCAAACGGAGCTCGAACAATTGTTTGTTGGTGAAGACCAAATATCTACCATCTTGCATGAGGACAGACCCGATGCCTTTCCCCAAGGCATCATACTCTGGTACAAAGGTCTTGTTGAAGTCAACGAGAGCCATAACCAAAGTAGTGCACATAGCCACTTTCAAAGCTTGGAAGGAATGGTCGGTTGTTGGAGTCCAATTGAAAGCATTCTTTTTAAGTAGTGTTGTGAGGGGAGCTGCAATCTTGCCATAATTATTAACAAACTTGTGATAATAGCATGTCAAACCCAGGAAGCCATGTATAATTTTAAGAGTTTTGGGGCGTGACCAATCCTACATAGCTTCAATTTTCTCCAGATCCACCCTCACACCATCCTTGCCGATAATATGTGCCAGGTACTCAACGTCAGAGTCTCCAAAAGCACATTTAGACTACTTCAGAAAATTTTTGTGCTGAGACAGTAGCTGGAGAACTTGATCCACATGGGCAAGATGGGCTTGCCAAGTTTTGTTATAGATGAGAATATCATCAAAGAAAACCAAGACAAAATGATGAAGGAAGAGACGAAAGACATGATTCATGAGACTTTGAAAAGTGGAGGGAGCATTACAGAGGCTGAATGGCATAAACAGGAACTCATAGTGGCCCTCATGAGTTCTAAATGTAGTCTTGGAAATGTCTTCTTCTTTCATACGGATGTGGTGGTAGCCAGAAAGGAGATCAAGTTTGGTAAAATACTAAGCACCACTTTTCATCCAAAAGGTCATCAATGACAGGATGGGAAATTTGTCTTTGATGGTGAGTTTGTTGAGAGCTCGAAAATCATGACACATGTGCCAAGTACCTTATTTATTGAGTACCATGATTATTGGAGAAGAATAGGGACTGGTACTAGGACTGATGACACCGACTTCTAGCAATTCTTGAACAATCTTCTCAATTTCATTCTTTTAGGCGAAGGGCTGACGATAAGGGAGAACGTTTGGAGGAAGACTGCCCAGAACTAGAGGAATGGAATGATTATGGACACCTCGAGAAGGGGGAAGTCCCTGAGGGGTTTGAAACATAGCTTGGTGTTGGAAGAGGATAGATTGGAGGTCGGGATGTATAGAGGGTGTCTCAACAACTTGAATGGAATAAAGTTGGGCAATTATTCTAGAATGACCTTTTTTGAGGAGATTTTCCATTCAGTGGGAATTGATGATCTCTGGTGACCCCGCAATGATGCCTTGGAACTGGTGTTGGTGTCCCTCTTGCTGGAATTGCATGGTTAATTTGTGGAAATCCATGGTGATAGGTCTGAGAGTGCGTAGCCATTCCACACCAATTACAATGTCACAACCGCCCATGTCAATAACAAACATATGAGATTTTAGGTGGTACTGACCAATTTGGAGGAACACATTTTCACAACGCCCTCCACTTTTCATGGAACCCCCATTGACAATCATGATTTGGAAATTATTAATTGGATGAATACAACAATTAACTTCTT